>MJUU01007112.1:83120-148064 GCA_002080025.1 Modiolus philippinarum
AATTTCCTGAAAGTGTCAAAGACCACATATTTTTTGGAATTCTACATTGAAACCATAGTTAAAAAATTTGTTAGAATTAGAAGAAACGTTTCACAAACTTGATTTCCAAAATATATGATTCCAAGTTTGGTAAAATTCCTGAAAGTCTCAAAGACTACTTATTTTTTGGAATTCTGCCTAACAACCATATATTCCTTAATTCCTTATGGTAAAAATAGTGACTGTCAATAGTTTAATTTCAAAAATGTAAAGAAAAATTATACCCACTGTCTATAGCTGTTTTCTGTGTCAAACAGGGGGTGCGGGGATCACTGTCGTTTCCGACAGTCATTACTCTAGTTTTTTTATATTTAAAAAAAAAATATTATTTGTTTTTTGGAAAAATACCTCATGCTTGTTCATAGTCTAGTCATTTTTACTTTTTAAGTAATTATGATGTCAATTGGTCCGTCCACAAAGTAGATATCTGATTGTGTTTGTCTCCATTAGTATTTGTATTTACCCTCTTTTTTTAAACATGTATGAATGTCCATTTCATTTGTCATCTCAATATATTTTGTAGTATATGACTCTTATTACTTGATAGTAATAAAGATGAAGCAATCAGAGAAATAAGTTAATAAACAATTAGCTAACAATACTATAACTTCTTTTGTTTTATGTCGGTTTAATTATATTAATTATGTAGTATATTATTTTCTGTGTATCATTTTACACCACCAATATTTTGTGTTCTACTGTTAATACTGATTTTTTAACTTATTAGAACAAAAATGAAGAACAATTTTTTCAATATAGGATGTTGGAACATCCATGGTCTAAGAGATAACCTGACAAATTCAAATAAGCTGGACAGTCAAGCTTTCTTAAATACTGTAAATAAATGGGATGTTTTGGTCTTGTTGAAACATGGTCAAATATTGACAACATACCACCTCTCCTTGGATATAAAACTTTCTTCTCCTTTCGTAAGAATGAAGCAAGGGATGGAATTCTTTGTTATGTCAGACGAAATCTTTCACATGCAGTTATACAAGTGAAGAGTTCCTGTACTGACTTTTTATGGTTAAAATTCGATTCCAAATACATTGGTCTTGATAAACATCTTTATGTAGGCATTGTTTATATTCCACCAATTGATTCTACGTTGACAACAAAACGCCAGTATGATATTTGGAACTTTCTTGAAAACGATATCCTAAAATATCAGTGTGATGGCTATGAAAAGCTTCTTGGTGACTTCAATGCTCGTACGGGGAAAATATCTGATTACATTCAAGATGATGACACAAATCATTTACCCTTACCTCCTAATTACGATCCCGATGATTCCATAAAGCAGCGAAATAGCATGGATAAAACCTCAAATAACTATGGTAAAAATCTCATTTCATTGTGTTCTTCCACAGGGCTTAGAATTTCTTGGGGATCTAAAAGGTTATTATACCAGTTTTCAATACAATGGATATTCAGCAGTAGATTACTGTATTACCAGCAAAGAACTTATAAAATAGTGCTAATTGTTTTCTGGTTCATGAATTAACTACTATATCTGATAATTGTATGATTTCCTGTCAGTTGAGATTTGTTACCACCTCTAGTAATTGTCGAAACAATAACTTCATTTCAGGAGAACATCCAGTAAAATATATTTGGTCAGACGACTCGAAAAGCAAATTTTGTGAAATTCTTCAAAATTCTATTAAAGACAATACATTGACAGAATTTAGTTCTAAGTCTTGCAATAATGCTGTGACGTCTCTAACCAGTCACTTAGTTTTTGCTGCTAATGGTTCACTATTGAAAATTCGACCAAAAAAGAAAGGACAAAAGCCTAATAGAATATCTTGGCACAACATGGACTATCAAACATGTAAACGAGAAATGAACAGTGACAACAAACAATTTCATAAATATCCAAATGACCCTTTTATTCGTGGGAAGTTTTTCTCCCTTAAAAAGAAATTAAAAAAACTAAGTGAAACTTTAAAAAAGAAATTTAAAGAATCACTTCTCCATAAGATTCAACTATGTCAGGAAAGTAACCAAAAAGAATTTTGGAAACTTTTTGAAAAACTCAAATTTGACAGAGAAAAGGACAATAATATAACTGATAGTGTAGACCCAATATCATGGTTCAATCACTTTAACAATCTTCTAGATACTAACAATCACAGTAGCAGCGAGTATATGACGAGACATTTAGGAATACAATTGAGACATATCTAAAAGATTATGATGCATTAAATATCAAAAACCCAGTATTGGACAGTCCAATTTCATCTGAGGAAGTGACTCGAAAAATTAGAAAATGGAAACAAGGAGGATTTAGAAAACTGCTGACAATATGTTTATATTAAATAGGCTTATTCGGAAATTTAGATATCATAAGAATACTTTATACACATACTTTGTAGATTTTTCAAAAGCATTTGATACTGTATGGCATTCAGGGCTGTGGTACAAACTTATAAATATGGGTTTCAATGGTAATTTACTTAACTGTATTCGCAATAGAATATCTATGTATGCAAATAGTTTATTATTTATTATTACTTAGAGCTCAAGTTAAGTTAGCTCGGGGTCTAACGAAATCTTTTATCATCACCTGTAAAGGTGTTTTACAAGGGAACAACTACTCTTCTTTTCAATCTCTTTATAAATGATTTAAGCAAATGCATAAAGGGCAATAATAAGTATGTTACACTTGGGGACTTCAAACTAAATAGCTTATTTCATGCAGATGATCTAGTACTCCTGTATGCTTGTCCTAATGGGTTGTAGAATTCCCTAAATAAGTTAGAATATTACTGTCAAAAATGGGGATTAAAAGTTAACTTATCTAAAACTAAAGTAATTGCGTTCAATAAATCAGGTAGAAAAACCAATCACACCATTACCTATAACAACCAAATTATTGAGAACACAGCTAGTTATCTTTACTTGTCTCTATTACAAAATCTGATCTGGTAAGTAAAGCACGGAAGGCTCTGTTCAAGATTTATAAATGTGTGAATTACCCTGATATAGATATTGATATAATGCTGATACTTTATAACAGTATGATAAAACCAATACTGTTATATGGCTGTGAGATTTTGGGAACATTTAAAAACACAAAAACTGATTCACCAATTGAGTTGATGCAAAATAAGTTTCTCAAATACTTATTAGGAGTCAACAAAAATGCTTCCAACTGTGCTGTTAGGGGAGAACTTGGACAATATCCACTCCAAATATTTATTAATATAACTATTATTAAGTACTGGTTTCGGGTAGCCACTAAAGACTGTAGAGACTTACTTTATCAGTCATACCTTAGTCAATTCCATAATAACGAACCACAATCAGATTGGGCTATTTTCGTCAAAAATTTATTGGAAGATCATGGCTTTTCTGAGATTTGGAAAAATCCATGTAACTTTAATTCTGATATGTTCATCAATTCATTTTCACAAAGAGTGTTTGATTCATATATACAAAACTGGAGAACTGAGATATCTGAAAATAATAAACTTGAATCTTACCAGAAACTGAAACATCACTACGATAGAGAGAGGTATTTGATTTATATTAAGGAAAGAAAATTAAGAAATACCATGTGTAAACTTCGTATCAGCGCCCAACCCCTGAAAATTGAGACTGGTAGATATAACAAACCCCCCTATACCAAGACATGAAAGAATGTGTACCTTTTGTAATGAATTAGAGAATGAACCTCATTTTGTCACTGGCTACAAAAAATATACAAAGGAAAGAAAGTCAATGTTGCATGGGCTTAAGCTAAGAAATTTTTACTTTTTAAATTGTATTGATCAATACATATATATGATGAACAATAACAACAAATTGTTTGTGAACCGTGTAGCTACTTTTATATATAACTGTTTATTCAAAAATTGATATTTTCTTTACAACTGTTAAACATGTTTAATGTTTTATCATATTGTTATTTGTCAAACACATTGTATTTATGTGGTTGTACAATAAAATTATTTGTATTTGTATTTGTACATAATACATGAGGATGAAAATCATACAGCATCGAGATATGACTAATGAGTCTCGATGCTGTATGATTTTCACCGACTAGTATATTGCTACAAGTGGACACACAATGTCAAAGATGTTTTACCTGTATAATATTTTTAACATACTACGTCATTCTTTACGACCCCCATGAAGACGACAGATCTGACGAAATATATTGGTCGGCTTTTTTAGTATTTTTACTCTTTTTAATTTTGCTATGCGTTTTCATAACTTTATGTTGTTTTATAGATTTCAAATTCATCCCTTTTAACAGCTCTTATGCTCATGTATCTCTTTATTTCATTTTATTAGTGTTATGATATTCAAACATGGATTTTAAAATGTTGAAGGCATTCAGTATAAGAAATAACATACTGCCTTTAGTTGAGACTGTAATGGCAGATGACCACACGCAGACAAAACAATTTTACACGAGGAAAAAATCATCACCCGGGACGAAGTCGAGGGTGATATATTTTCAGAGTGTGGCAATACGGGACTTTCGAGATAGGAACTCTCGTGTAATTGAGGGCAGAAACCGTCGCCTCAAATACCAGTAAGAAGAATAATCGGATACCAGACCTATTGAATATAAATATATACCGCCTAAACATGCTAAAAACAAACTATTCATGAAACTGAAGTGTTCTACATGACAATTATAAAACTAAATTTAGTTGACGAAAAACAATTAACCTGAAGCGCTACAAATAGATTAAACATAAATCTCCCTTAGCTCAACGGTGTTAATTAGCTAGGCTATGGAATAGCCTAGCTATATAGATAGTTCTTGGGGGAAGGTGAGGAGTACGCTTGCGCAGAGGACTATTGACCAATAGGAATTTCAGACTCTCGAAAATCAAAATGGCGTCCAGTTTCGTCCTGATAAAACGGGGCGGGGTTTAATTTTTCTGTTTCCTTGTGAAAGTATTATAAACATTTACTATAGGTGGTACTGGGAACAGGTTTGTAGAGGATAATGGGATTGGTATTGCAATATCGCTTAGCCAGATTTATAAATATAGATATGATAAAAAGAATAAGAACAGTAATGTATAAATTTAAAACCAGGAAATAATATTAAATAGAGATGAGGTATTGTGCAATAATCAATAATATACAAATACTATAAAAGACTTTTCAATTGTGTTAAACAAAGCGTGATTGTAGTTTGTGAAGATACTTAGGCAATGGAGAACGAAAGGTGGAAAGAGATAGAATTGTGTTTTTTTGCGGAAGAATAAAGAGCTACCGGTGTTTATTTGTGTGTGGTGTAAGAGGTTTATGATTCGAAGCCAAGTACAAGAGAAAGAATTTAATGCAAAAAATGAGAGGTTGAAAGAAATGTTAAAAGGAGAGAAGCATATTGTGTGTAAAACGTGTAACTCTTATGTGTGTAAGGAGGCTATACCTCCTCAAGCAATGATAAATAATTTAGAAATGGATAAAGCTCCTTTTGAAGAATTAAAAACGCTAGAACAACATTTAATTTCTCCAGTTTTACCATTTTACAAAATTGAGATTTTACCTAAGAGTGATCAGCGAGCTGTACATGGTCTAGATCCGACATGACAAAAATAACGAAAATTATTGATTTGAGTATACAAATACATCATGAGCCACCGCACCCTTGTCAATCAAACACGTAATTTTCTATCCAAGGGTTAGGCTATTCCATAGCCTAGCGTATCGTTTTTATTTCATAAAAACCATAATCCGATTTATATCATCCAGTTATGTTTATAAAGTCCCCTCGTGTTTTCTAGTTAATTAAGGATTCCATCTCACTGTATTGATGTATTGATTTTTTCGTATAACAGTAGATTTGCTTCCGGGATGAACGTGACTAAGAAATCCTGTATTTGCTTTTACACCCTCCACTAAAGGCAGTATGTTGATAATACTTTCTCCTTTGGAACAAATATTATGAAGGAACAAATAGCACATGACACATAAAATTCCAATCGGAAATCAAATTATAATTCTATATGCGCAAGATTCCATGTGGGTTTACATTAGTATGACAGAGGAAAACTTTTCAGTTGATTTCAAGGTGTCAGGAATTATTGTACGATATGATGGTTGATTTATGTATTAATCAAATTTGTGTAAAGTATAGAGACTTTCATGATTACACACCGATTCATCTGTTGGTATTATGTAACACTCCCAGTACTTAGTAGCGACTTTAATTGGCAAATATCTCACTAACGGCACTAGATCGAATGAAAATCAATATATCTTGAAAATTTTGACATCAAAATTGTTTTTTTTTTGCAAATGAGCGTGACAAACTAAATTCAACAGTACACCTCTCTTAGGAGGGATGGGGATAGAAAACTTAAAATTGTAATTGAGAAAATGTGTGACTTTTTTAGGCCTACATTTCAACCAAAGGTGAAGACACTGATTTCCCCTCCTTGTACCGGGTACCAAAATTACACAAATGCCCAAACAAACAACGGTACATCGCTGGATATGCAAAATGTTCTACAAAACCTATTTCTAAGCTATTAACATTCATCTTGACAGCCATAAAAGAGGGTCATAAAAATATTGTGATAGTAGCTTTTCAAGAAGTGGTGTAAATGAAATTGGGATATTCAAAAACTCTTCAAGATCCGCTTGACATCTTAAAATCGAGATCATTATCACACCTTAACAGCATTAAAACTTTTGACTTCTCCAAAATTTATACTAAGATTCCTAATAAACAACTGAAATCTCGCCTGAAAGATTTTATTCATAGATGTTTCACCCGTAAGAACGGCGAACGGAGATACAAGTTCATAGTTATAGGCATAGAACAAAGGATACTTTTTGAAATACGACCCAGAATCACAGAAAAAGTATTCAGGAGAAGAAGTGATTAAAATGTTACGAATTTCTGATCCATAATATATTTTTCCAGTTTGGAGGACTTGTTTTTCAAGAGAGTATCGGAATTCCAATGGGCACACATTGTGCGACCCTTTTAGCCGACCTGTTTCTCCGCTCATATGAGGCTGAATTCATCGAAGGGCTTTTTTCATAATGAAGATAAAAACTGACCAAGTCATTTAATTTCAGCTTCCGTTATACAGACGATATTTTATCATTAAACAATCCTCGCTTTGGTGATTTTCTTCATCTTAACTATCCAAAAGAGCTCAAAATTAAGGATACTACAGATACTCCCACATCGGCCCCATCCCTTGACCTTCCTTTTGAAATTGAAAACAGAGGTACACTACAAATTTGGCTGTATGACAAACGCGATGAATCCACTTTTCAAACAGTCAACTTCCCTTTTATTTGAAGCAACATTCCAAAAGCACTGGCATGTGGAGTTTACATGTCCCAACTCATTGCTCAAGGGCCTGTGGTCGATACAATGACTACCTTGATAGAGCCCGGTTGCTTACAAAGAGGCTACTTAAGGAAGGGTATGTTACCCATAACTTTAAGTCATCACTACAGAAGTTTTACGATCCACATCACGATCTTGTGGTCCTCAATGGGATATGTTTCCCAGATGGATGACAACATATCTTTCTCTTTGCCCCAATAGTTTGTTTTTCTCCTACCTGATTTACTACCGGAGTTGACATGTTAATTACGGCGAGTTTTTATGAGAAGCAGGAAATGCTTACTCTACTGGTGCACCTGATCTCACCGATAGGATTTTTTTGGGTCCGTGTTGTTCACTTTTGTATGTGTGTGTGTCTTCATTTTCTTTTCTGTGCCGTGCTCTTGTTATTTCTTTGTTTCTTTGTTTTTTCCGATGTTGCTATTGTCCTTGGATTGTTCGTTTTAGACTGGCGGTTCTGTTCTAAATTACTTTGCTATAGTGGGTCCAAAATCGTTTGACCAACCCTTTTGGAACTTTGGACTAAAACCCAATTCTTGATGTCTGAATTCGGGGTTTTAGCGTTAAAAGCTCATATACCATTGAAGATACAAAGAAACATTCAAGAGAAAAAAATGTTCAGGAAGACGTGATCTTCAAAATGAGATCAACGTCAAATATTCAGGTCAGAGCCTGAAAACTTAATCTCACGATAATGAATCAATAAATATACACATTAAGCTTTTGGTAATATCGGCGAATCAATAATGAGAATATTATGACGCAAATTCCGGGAAAGACCTATCAATTGTTCTTCGAACAACTGGCGCACTAGTATTTTTTCTGTAATTATGTTAATAGCTTATGAGAATAAAGTGTTCAGGATTCAGGCTGAATCAACTGAAAGTCAATGTTTGTTTCAGGACAAATGTTTGTACTTACTACGCTCAAACGAATCCAAGCAATCAGAACTGTAAAGGATGGTGGTGGTGGAGGAACAGTGATACTTACTGGTGTCAAAACTATTATAAAGAAGGGTAAGATCTTCTTAGATTTTTAGATTTCGGTCATCTATTCAGTTTAAAGTTGATAATTTATATTGGAACCCCAGATCGATTTTTCAGATATTGACATAGATAAGACCTTGTTACAAGACAGTGCAGATCCCCTCTTTCCCCCGTAAAAACCCAGGGTTACATGGGTTACATGTATTGAGTATTGACTTGTAATGAAAGAAGTGAAACCAAGTGTTTTCTTTTGATTGCGACACGGCCAATATATTTGGCCTTCATTTCTTACCAAAAAGTGCCACGGGAACAAAAATAGAAATAAAAAAAACATTATTAGCGGCCTTCGTGATTAAAATGGTTGGAACAGGTATACACAAAGACGATGTGACCTCTAAAGACCAACCACATGAAAAACAAAGAAGGAATACAACCGGAAGTAACCCGTTTGGAATTCTAAGCAGCCATATTGCTCAGAAAGAAATGACTTCATAGAACACCAGAGGACTCCGTAGGGTTGATTTGGGGATATATGGAGAGTATTTGAGTGCGTAGCGCATCCGGATGTGGGCGTTTATTTCCTCTAGATTTAAACATATTTATTTGCTAAAAAATTAGCAATGACGCCTCTATGACGCAACATTTACCGAAAATTATGTTATGTTTCAGCAGAACATTCCGTATAGTCCCGTTTGCTTTGTATAGGCCACCCAGAAAAAAAAATTGAATTTGTTAGAATTAATGGCTTTTCTTTTGTAAACAAACGTAAAACATGTGCTTTTTATGTAAATTTCAAAATATCATGTTACTACTCTATTCAAACCAATATTACATAGACAATAAATAGAGATGTAAAAAACGGATGACAGGAAACACCTACAATGGCTCAAAGTTATAATTACATGCAACAATGTGCCAGGGAACTACACAGGAAAACACGAATAAGACACAATACAAACGTAAACTCTGATAGGAACTCGGAACAGCCGGACTTGGTACCGGTACTAATAAAAGCCAATGGCAGAGTTAAACCAGTTTATGGGTACCCAAACTTCCCCTTTATCTGCCCATTTCAGTGTGAATTCTTAAACTTGTCACAGATAAGAGACAGTTAAATATGTTGACGTTTGCATTAATTGATATATATCTTTTTTAATTATAAAGTGAAGCTTACGAATTTTTATCAAATATTTTTTAGTTTCTAAAGTAAACGTTTGGTGGACATTATTAAATTGCTTTCACTATTACTTCAAGTACCAGTAAAAAATATACATCTATGAATCTTAAAAAAATTCATACTAAAGAAATAAATTTGTAAACTTATACTTTTTATTTTGTTTCAAAATAATATATAACTTTTTCAAACTCTCAATACATGTCCACTTAAAAACAAAAAAAGTATCCATTTATTTTTTTCCAGTTGAGTTTTATTTTATAATTTAAGGCAAATTTATAAATATTTATGGACTAGAGTGTCAAAATATTTAATCATAAATTTTTATTGGTTTTTATTTCCACATCCCTAGTCTGTGACAAATCTTAAAATAGCTTTATGACAAACGTGATGATTTCAACTTCCCAATTCTGAACTTTCCCTCTCTGAGCAGCAATATACCTACCTCTCCAGCCTATGGAGTGCATATTTGACAGTTGATTCGTTACTGTCGAGTATATAGTTTAAACAATGATTTTTTTACTAGAGCAAAAACACTGTTCCAAAAGCTGTTAAGTCAGGGAGTTGTTTTCATCCATTCAGAAATTCTATGCCCGTCACCATGACATCATTGACAGATATGATATGTCTGTGTCCCAAATGAAAACGGACATTTTCAGCTAGATTTCACGTCTTCACGAATTTGACATGACCGGCTTTGGCTCAACCATTGATTGACTCGCCGATAGTGTGACGGGTGCCGCTAGCGAAGCAGGACATGCTTACCCTTGCGGAGCACCCGATACCATTCTCGGTTTTTATTGGAGTTCACACTGTAAGTGCTTTAGTTTTTTGTGTTGTCTTGTATATAGTATTGTTAAGCTTTAGTTTTGTCTTCGATAAAGATGTTTGTGGTACCGATTTGTCCTTGTTAATGTTTGAAAACTAGAAAACATTTAAATTTTTCAAAATTTTAACTTGGTACGGTATTATTGTTTGAGAAGTAACACGTACCATGGATTTTGATTGGTTTTGTTTAAGGGTTATAAAATGACATTATTCCATCGGCAACCAAAAGATCTTTTAAACACTTATATGCCTCACTGATAGTGTGACGGGTGTCGCTAGTGGAGCAGGACATGCTAACCCTCATGTTACTCCCGGTTTTAATTGGATTTCACATTATGAGTGCCTTAGTTCTTAATGTCGTCTTTTTATTTCGTGTTTTGTGGCTATCTCACGTCCTTGATTTGTCTTTGTTTTTCTCTACTGTTGTTTTTGCCATGCCTTTGGACTTCGCTTTTTGTGATCTTCACTTCCCTTGTTCCTTCGGTATTCTACTGTCGTTGTTTCATACAAAAATGGTCATCTCTATTCATTGTCTGCCTATTGTGACATGTAAAATATTTAGATTGCTCGTCACATGTTTCATTGAAATTTACATAAATAACACATGTTTTTATTTACGCAGGAAGGGCCATACATAGATAAATAATTCGCCGTTCCAGAAACTGGGGAATTGTTGGTACAGTAATTGTATAAAAAATTTTGGTGTACGAACAATCGATTTTCAACCGATGACGTTTTGTTATTTACGTTCTAAACCAATCAAAATATTTTGGTGTACGCTCTACCCACGATGCTTTAGTTTCTGAAACGGCGAATTTCATGGGCATCTTATGGTCATCTTTTTTATTACTGACAAAAACAATTCTGGAATTAATACGAAGAGTTTGTATTAATACACACAATACTTTATGAAGAGATAAATGTGGATTTTTAATTATTTTTCCTTGGTGGCCTATAGAAATCAAACGTACTAAAGAACCTATAAAAACCATTGGAGCGCGCATGCACAAGTGGAAGTAGGCGTTTACTTTTTCCATGACGCCATAATGACCGAAAACAATGTCCTGGATTAATACAAGACTCTGGTGGAGTATTTTGGGAGGTATTGGAGCGCTCATGCATAACAGGTAGCGGAACTATTTATCGCCATATAGATCGGAATTAATTTATTTTTAAAAACCTTTCTTATCTATTTATTTGTAAAATCTTTATTATCATTTTGTTGTTTTTTTTTAATTTCATAGTTTTAATTTAAAATTATTTATTTTTTTTTCAAATTCCATTTTTTGAATATGTATTTATTTATTTTTTTGTTATTAATTTTCAATATTTATCTAAAAAGGTATTGATTAATTATTATTTTTTTTAATTTTTGAAATATAATATTGTTTATTATATTTTCTATTATTTTTTAATTCATTTTTTTATTATTTATTTCATTTTACTGTATTTTTAAATTTAATATTTTTTTAATTGAAATCTGTAAATTTGTTAGTCACTTACATAAAATACCGATACCTTATCCCGGTCTCGTTACACATAAGTCTCACAATAAATGTATATAAAATCAAAACCTTTTTTATCCAAGCATCAGCCAAACATTCACACGGTTGTCATTTCAGAACATCCAACAGATAAAAGACAGTACCTATCAATTATAAATTAAATGATATCTCTCAATAAAAATTACAAATATGCAGATTAACATAAAAAATTAAGATTTTTTGAAAAAAAAGAAAATTGCTGGAAAAAGGCAAAAAAATTAATGATGAAAGTAAACAGATAACTAAATACAGTATAAGCAATTTGAAATGATTATCTGTTACAAGTCTGAATAAGTGTTTCTGATGAATTTATACACTCTAGTATTCTGTCCTGTTCTAAATTCAATAACAAAGAGTAAAACATTTATAGTTCCACAAAAACCCGTATGGATTCCATATTTTGAAAAGAGAATCTATAAACAATGAGTTTTTTTGAGAGCAATACAAATTTATATGTAATATAAATATTTGATTATCTGTTTGTTAGCGTAAATGTGAAAAATTCTTCTGAAAACATCTCGAGCTAATATACGTAAATATTGTAGTTGTCTGAAGTATGTGACAACTCTTCACACTTTACCATAATATCGTAAGACAGTATACTGGGCTTGATAAATTATCTAAATTTACGTCACAAGATCAGCCCAACACTGTTAGATGTGCAAATTTGTATCAGCACATTTTTGTTATTTCCCTCTCTGGGATTCGAAACATCGCTGTTGGGACATCTATGGCAACACCGCCTGCACTTCATCCAGCGCCCTAGACCACTCGGACATCTAGGCTATATAAAAATATAGCTTTAGGCGGGTGATACCTCCTCGCAGGTTTAATCTAGAGTTGTAACGAAGTACATGATGCATAGGAGCAAAGTGCAGATCAGCTGCAATGAAGTATCTTGTTAAGAAGAGAGGATTTAATGCCTTTTGACAAGGAATACTGCCAGACAAAGTTATAATTTCTATATAGTCGTCTATATATATATATATATTACATTTCCACACACTGTACGTGCAATTTACATCTGGCAGTGTACAATAACATCATTAAACGTTTGAAGATCAAACGTTATCAAAGACACTAATTGTTATTTTATCAAAAATTTGTCTCACAAGTTTCTGCCAATTTAACTCATTTTAGTCACAGAATGGTTCTAAAGTATTCTAAAATTATTAACTTTACCATTTCCTTTCTACATATAGTTTATTAACTTCGTCAATATGGATTCAGGAAATCAGTTCAGAAAATTAAGGCAATTAATTAAAAAGAGAGTACAATCATATACAAAATTTAAGAACGTACTTAGAACAAAAAATTGTCCCTAAAGGTCTTCAAATAAATCTTGACCTACAGACACCTGGAGAAAAATCAAACCGATTTCTCAAACGATGGGATAATATTCTGATCAATTGCTCATTTCGACTTCTGCAATTACTTCTTTCACATTCAGTTCATTATCACACGGAAATTACTAAAGTAAAGTAAGACGCAACTAATAAATTTAGAAGGGACGGTGTAAACATCAACAGAACAGATGATTTTCATTCTCAGGTCATCCAAAACAACACAAAAAGTAGTCGAAGAACGAGGAGATTTATTAGACGTACACATAAAAGTGAAAATATTGTTGTTAATTTACCATCCCATCCCCTTACTAAGAGCGAGGAAGAAATTTTGAGTAGGGGATTAAATTTCTGTCCTGTACCGTCCAACATAAATAAATTACAACTTGAAAATGACCAGTTTGCTCGACGGCTGCGTCTTAAAGAATATTTCCCAAATTGAAAAGAAAAATCTGAAAGAGGTCGGTATGAGGTCGGTATGAGTGTTTGTTCAGACGAAGAACAAGAAGATGACACACTTATACCAAAATTCAAAAAGAAAAGCAAATGGAACCCCTCCTTAAAAGCAAAAACGACCACCTAGAAAGCTTTATCGACTCGGTAAAAACAGAGATAACAACAAATCTAGGAAATAGAAGAACACAAAATATTTCCAGAAAAGAAAGTACCGCTATGAAAGATCTAATGGAAAGGGAGGAAAGTGTCATAAAACCAGCTGACAAAGGTTCTGCAGTTGTAGTTATGAACACCAACGACTCTATTCAAGAAGGAGTTCGTCAATTATCCAATACAAACTTCTATCAAAAATTGACATCAGATCCAACACAAGAGATTGCAGATGAAATAAGGGCTGTTTTATCTGAAATGAATGAATCAGGGGACATAGACGACGGCACATATCAATACCTAATGCCCGAACACTGCACTCCAGGTAGATTCTATCTTCTACCTAAACTCCATAAAGAAGGAGTACTTGGAAGACCTATTGTTTCAGCAAATGGGTACTCTTAACCCGTAACCACAAAATACGTTGCTAGTTACTATGGATGTGTCATCTTTGTACACAAACATCCCACAGGACGAAGGAATTGCTGCATGTGAATAAGTATGGAACACCAGATAAGACAAGTATCCACCTATTGAGTGCCTTGTCAAGCTGTTGACGCTAGTTCTAAAGCACAATAATTTCATTTTCAATAATGACAATTATCTTCAAGTCAATGGTACTAGCATGGGCACAAAGATGGCACCGTCATATCCCCACATTTTTATGGGTAAATTAGAAAAACAACTTTTGTCTGCTGCTCCAAAGTAACCATTGTCATGGTACCGCTTCATTGATGTCATTGATATGAAGTGGATTGATACAGACGAACATCTCCGTGAATTTATTGAATTTTGTAATAATTTCCATCATTCTATTAAATTCACACACGGATCATCATCCACGAAAATCTCATTTCTTGATACTACCACTTCAATTAAAGATGGTATCATGACAACTGACCTTCATACAAAGACAACAGACAAACATTTGTACCTCTCTCCAAGAAACTGCCACCCTAGACACTGCACTCGCAGCATACCATATAGCCAGGCAATTCGCATTTAGAGAATTTGTTCCACTGAAAATCTACAGAAACATCGACTCGGAGAGCTCCGTAAACATCTTCTCAATCGTGGTTATGACGACGGCGTGATTACCAAAGCCTTCGACAAAGTAAATACAATTCCAAGGGACGCACTTTTAGATTACAAAGAAAAGAAATCCACCGATCTCAGAATCCCACTGGTCACAACCTACCGTCCTGATTTGAGAAAGTTGTCATCAATCATAACAAAAACATAGGGGGCTGATTGAAAACGATTAAAGTTTGAACAAAATATTTCCAGAATCACCAGTGATGGCATTCCGGCGACCAAAGAGTTTACGTGACATTCTTGTAAAATCCAGAATAAAAAAAAGTACCCCAACGATTCCAGGCGTGTTTAAACCTTGTGGACGCAGCAATTGTAAGTGTTGCAAATCAGCAATCACTCGGTCTAAATTTAGGAGCGAGGTGACCAAGGAAGAATACACAGTCTATGCAAATTCCAACTGCAAGTCTTCAAACTGTATTTACATCTTGACATGTGAACCGTGCAAAATGCAGTAGATAGGGGAAACATCAACACCCTTCAATTTAAGATGGAACAATCACCGCTGTTTTTATACTAAAAATCGAAATGTCCCACTAACCTGTCATCTTAGATCAACTGGCCATTCATTTGATACAGTGAAATTCCAAATTATTGAGGTCAGCCAATCATGGACCGACAAAGAAAGACAAACACGAGAACAGTTCTGGATACATCAACTCAAAATTCTTGAGCCACGTGGAATAAATGAACGAGATGCGAAAACCTTGGATAATGGGATAATATTTTAAGAAACAAATATACTTATTTACCGCTTTTCCATAATTATCATTTCATTTTATGTCAAAATCGTTTCTATTTTACCGAAGAAGGCTTACTTTCCTGCCCCTGCCCATTTTTAAAGACTAATCCATGCATTATGAATATCTAAATTTCCGGCAATCCAGTGTTTATTTTCATATATTTACATATTTTTAAATTTTCGTTTCCGTGTTATTAGATGCAATGTACATAAAACGACAAACATTTTTTGTGATAAGAAGATTAGTGTCAGATTTCATATTCAGATGCCATCATCATTCGCTTAAGAAAAGTTCTTTGTGAACTGAAACGTCGCGTTTTATTTTATAGTTTTTGTTATATGAAAATATAACATTTTAGTGTTGTTATAATTATAACACATAGACATTTATATATATATTGTTTGATGCATAATAACATGAGGCTTGAGACTTCGCCTCTATAAATCTTTGATGTTCAAAATGTATATCTAAAATTAAATTTGTTTTTTTTTTTTTTTTTTTTTTTGTAAATGGAATACTAATTTCATTTAACAAAAACGAATTTTCACATTCCTGAATAAATTTTGAGTAATATCACAATTCCAAAATACATGTTCAATAGTTTCGGTCTCATTTTTTCAAAAAGTACAGTTAGCGTCATTGATGATATTAAGTTTGCATTAATATTTTTACCCGGTGGAACGATATCATTTTTAATAAGAACTAAATACATATCAGTTGGGGATCGGGGGGGGGTAGTTTTAAAAAGAACGAGTGCCTCAGCCCCACGGCACAAAACAACGGCAGTAGTATACCGAAGGAACAAGGGAAGCGAAGAACACAAAAATCGAAATCCAAAGACATGGCAAAAACGGCAACAGAGAAAAACAAAGACAAAACAAGGACGTGAGACAGGTACAATGCACGAAAATAAAAAGACGACACCAAAAACTAAGGCACGTATAGTGTGAACTCCCATGAAAACCGGGAGTTACATCAGGTGCTCCGGAAGGGTAAGCATGTACTGCTCCGCTAGCGGCACCTGTCACACTATATAGTGAGTCAATCCAGGATCGAGTCAAAACCGTTTATGTCAAATCCGTGAAGACGTGAAATCTAGCTGGAAATGTCCGTTTTCATTTTGGACACAGACACGTCATATCTGTCAATGATGTCATGGTGACGGCCATAAAATTTCTGAAGGGATGAAAGCAACAAAGGCTGAACAACCCCCTGACTAAGCAACTTTTGGGACAGTTTTTTGCTCTGTATACTACATCACTGTATATACTACATGCGCGACAGTAACGAATCAACTGTGAAATGTACACTCCATAGGCTGGAGAGGTAGGTATATTGCTGCTCAGAAAGGGAAAATTCACAATTGGGAAGTTAAAATCATCTCGTTTGACATATAGCTTAGATTTCAAACGTCCATTTTCAACAATGTACAATGTATATGCAGATATAAGTACGAAGCTGAAGTAGGTGTGTCAGTAGTCTCTTTACTTTCAAGCTCATTGGGATATATCGTGTGTTAATATTCCTTGAATTTTGGATTATTAAGAGAAAGTACATCGTCTATGTAGTGGAAGCTGAAATTAAAGGACTGGGCTAATTTTTTTTTGTTTTTTCTGTGTTAGCCCTTGTAAAAACTTGGCCTCATACGAGAAAAGAAAGAGATCAGCTAAAAGGGGCGCGCAGTTAGTTCCATTGGGAATCCCGATTGTCTGTTGAAAAACGAGACCTCCAAATTCGACAAAAATATTAACTTATAAAAATTCCAACATCTTGATGACATCATTCTTCATGTACTTCTTGTTTGACTCAGTGTTGTTCTCTACAAAATATGTTTTGTCTTTCCCTACTACTTAGTAAGTGTACCTGCGTTCTCCGTTTTTAGTGCAGAAACATTGATGTATCAAATCAGAAATTATTGTTTTCAATTTATTGTGTAGCAGGGTAGTATACAGAGTAGAAAAATCTGAAGTTTGTATGCTGTGGCAATGGGTAAGACTGCTAGAGGATAGCTGTTCAAGAAGATCTTTAGAATTTTTTAGAATCCACATCTGATTGACAACCNGGGGGGGGGGGGGGTACTCCCAAAAATTTCCTGTACATAGGCTTGGACTATTTTTGGGGGGTAAAAATTTTAGATTTTGCTATTTTTTTGGGTTGCAAAAAAATGTTAGTATTTTTTTTGGGGTTACAATAATATGGTGGTATTTTTGGGGTGTTTCATATTTTGTTGGTATTTTTATGGGGTACATGCATTTTCTGAAAAAAAAAAGACTGACAACATGCATAAAAAAATATGGCTTTTTGTATACAGTAAGGCACCAAACTTCGACTATCCCTATTATTTGATAGACTCTTCACTAATTGATAGTGATTCAGCAGCTTAGTAAAAATCCTAGGAATGGTTGTATTTTTCTTGCATAGCATTGCACAGGCGGACCAATGACAGTTTGGTCAATAAAAAAAAAAAAACAAATGACAGAACATAAAAAATCTTTGGTAATTTTTTGGGGTTTAAAATTTTGGAAGGTATTTTTTTGGGGTGTATTATTATAATGGGCATTTTTTTGGGTGTATTTTCAAATTTTGGTATTTTTTTGGGGTATAATTTTTTCTCCGGGACGAGCCTATGTATGGGTAAAATTTGAGAGTACCCCCCCCCCCCCTGGGATTGACGCCGCTCGTGGAGTAGACTTAATCGCAGTAACTTGGTCAATAAAGTTGTAAGCAGCTTAGAAAGTGGCTTAGTGGTGCATCTGGAAGACCCCGCAATGAATTTCTGTTTGTATGGGTTCTTGTAAAGTTTAGGGACCCAGTAGATGTAGGGGAGCTGATTGTTTTCATCACCCGCTTTGCTGCCAAAGGATGTTAAAACTGAGTTGTGATTTTCAATCATCTCCTCCCTTGATAGTGTAGTGGGAGTATAAGTTGGGTTTCCTGATAAACTATCAATTCCCATCTCCTTAACAGGACAGTCAAGATAGTGTTTCTTACACACGAACAGTATGTTGTCAGAGGCTTTGTCTGCAGGGACAATAAAGTAATTTTCGTGGAGGTTGTTATTTTTTTTTCTAACGAGGGGATCTTCAAATATACTAGGATTTCTGGATTTCATTGATGTTTTCAAACGCCGGATACGATTCACAATTAACGACTTAATGGACCTGATCTACTCCGACAGTGTCCTCTTTCCTTGCCCAATTCCTCGCATAGTCTTCAACTGCATCCATCAAAATAGTTGTACTTCCAAGTGACCCTTTTTTGTTAACATTTGAGGTTTAACCTGAAACCCAAAGTACATATTGATGTTGTTTCTACTCTATAATCTTTAACGTTGATCAATTAAGTATTGATATTTATTACCTAATATCGGGTTGACTGTCATGACAAAGATCACAGATTTCTTAAAAAAACATTATCAAAGAAAATGATTGTTTATTTAGTATATTTATTAAAACGAATTTTTACAAATATCAAAATTAGGATACCTTGTCACGCCTTAACAAATAAATGACGCTTAATTGCTAGGAATATAACCTTCATTTCTTTGCTTAAGTCACGATCTCCTGAAATTCGTGTTCTACAAGAAAAACGCAAGGAAAAAAAAAACACTTTCAGTTCAGGACTGTTATGATAATCTTGCAGATTTCACTGTATAATAGTGGTTTTGTTAATAAACAACTCAGTGACGATCTCATGATCAAGTTTCAGAAAAAAGGGTTCCAATGAGTTTCCAGAAAAAAGGCGAGTTCCAGGCCATTTATACCCATTTTTGGCTAG
Source organism: Modiolus philippinarum (assembly GCA_002080025.1). Taxonomy (NCBI): domain Eukaryota; kingdom Metazoa; phylum Mollusca; class Bivalvia; order Mytilida; family Modiolidae; genus Modiolus; species Modiolus philippinarum. Next base: position 102,595 of record MJUU01007112.1, read on the forward strand.
TTTTGCCTACATTTTTCGCGAAATTTAAATTATTTTCCAGAAAAAGGGGTTCCAATCCCCTGCAAGCCCTCCTTTGTATCCACAAATCAATGTGTACAAACCGGATTTTCATTTTTATTTCCCTCTACCAAAAGTTTATGGAATAAGTAGATCATTCCAGCACAACTAGTTAGTAGGTTATTAAGGACTGCTATTCACCACAATTGAATGCAGCACTTTGTATGCATTGTGTTCTATTTTCAACTAACACTGGTGAAAGGGGGGAACTCAAATAAATATGTAAAATTGATTTTTTATGTTGTGCTCCCCCGGCACCCGATACTCTGGATCCGCCTCTGCATATCATATGATCCTTTGACATTTTTCGGTATAGTTTTTACAAAAGATCAAATGAAAGGCTGTTAAATTCTAAAGTCCTAATATAAAACTATTTCCCAGTTTGTTTAAGGCTGACATAATACTGCAATTCCCAAGATCCAAATATTTGTTTGATATTTTCAAATGTCAGAAATTTTCCAAATCCTTCTACAATATCATTTACATAAACAATACCTTGGTAATCCAATCTTGAGAAAATACATTCCTGTTACCAATTTTTACATTTTCATTCACCAAATTGGACGACACAAAAAGTATTTCCAACTATTACTTTCTACCTATATATAACGGTTTCCCAGGCACTAAATATAGTCTCTAACATTATTTCCAGTTTATTACGTATATTTCTCACATCGAGATAGTTAAATTTTCACATTTTAAAGTTCGAGGTTTATCCGAGAACTTTAAAATGTGAAAATTTAACTATCGAGATGTGAGAAATTATCGTAATAAACCGGAAAACAATGTTAGAGATTTTTTCTCTAATTCCTACTCAATTTATTTGACATAAAGCGATCTCCGTAGTCTCCATCCTCAAGGTGTAACACAACTAATTCGGAACTCAGTCAGGCACATATGTGAATATAGTCCTTATTTGAGACGACATAGTTCCAAAGAAGTGTTAATAGCGTCGTAGATTAAACATGTTGGCGAGTCATTATGAATTAAATTGAAAAGGCATTCAATAGTGAATCTTTTAAGCCTAAATTTATACGATTTCAATGAAAATTAAAGATTTTATCAAAGTTGAAAGCGGAGGTATTTTTCCCGTGAAAAAACAGACAGGAAGTACCTATCCCTGGGTTGTGACCTTCCGGGAACCAGTTTTTTCTTATATTACAGTTCAGGTCGGTTGATTTTTTCATGAGGGTTTACCGAAAGCTGTTTCTTTCAATAGAGACATGTGTCATTTTATTTGAACTTAAGATAAAAATTCTACGAGCACAGAAACATGTGCAATTTAACATGGGAGGCAATGGGAGACGGAATTAGTTGTGTTACACCTCAAGTATGCCGCCATTTTGTTGCTATCATCGTTTCTATGTGTATCATTGCGCCTTTCATTGAAAGGGATGTTGAGTGTAATATTTTTGATAACAAATGTCATATTATCAATAAATTGAGTTATCTNAGTCATAAAATGTAAAAATCAATTCGCTAGACAATGATGCAGGTGTTAATTTCATCAACATCCGGTTGCACTATTTCTAGAAACTGACACGAGACAACCAATCAGCAAGTGAGATCAATGTCTAAACATGTTGATTATTAAGTTCATCTAACATCATTTGGGAAGCATTTATTTTGAACAAGAATTAGAGAAATACTGACAAGATCTGTTATTTCAAATGTAGTATTTAAATCAAGACTGTTAAAATTACTCAGTCCAAAATTTAAAAGTTTTTCTTGATCTAAAGTTCCATTGGCATACAACATGTTCAACTATTTACAATTTTGACAAAAATATTCTTTTTATCCCTCTGAACTTTAATGCCTTCAAAAATACAGATAAGCTGATAATTTTTAACCCTCCTTCCATATGATTTTTTTTCCAAAACCCCCTTCACTGTATGAATAGATGAATTCCAAATAAAGGAGTAAACTAGGCTGTGAAGTTTTTTTACCATTTCATTTGATTTTGCAATGTCAAGATTAGATGATTTAGAATTCGAAGAATTAGAGTTTTTACAACTGATATTCTCCCGATTACTGTCAAGTTTTCTTTGACCAGGTTTCATCATTTTTTAAATCTGACTCCGTTTGTTGTAATAATTCAAATTCAACTTGTTATCCAGATTAACATGAAAATTTATGCAAAATAGGTTTAAACTTAAAACTTAGTCGTTCCTCAAAACATATCTCTGTCCTGGCATAGAATATCTTTAGAACATTACTGACTTTCAATCCATATCACTTTGGTTTCAGTAAAATCAATTCTTACACCAGATAGATTAGCATACCAGTCCAATTCTAGTAATGTTTCCTTAAGGTGGGACGTTACCAAATGACGTTCCGTCAAGACTTATCAGTCCTTCATATACGTATTCTCTAGACGTCCAGAATTTCCCCTTAAATTACTCCTTTACAAATTATTGTAAATAGGCAGATTCAAAGTGAAAACCTCGGAACTATTGACAAAATAGGATGTTCATTTTACTGATATATAATTTATGTTTTTGAAAATGAAATCCGGGTCTAAATAATTAAAGTTTGCGGTCAACGGAGAACGAGTCTTTCGAACACAATAAAAAGGGTAAACAGAAAAAAAAAAACAGGAAAAAGTAGAGATACTTCGAGACGGAACAGTCATTTCAAAAATGAGGAAGGAGCGAGCCAGAAAAAGAGAGCGGCAGATTTTTCTACCGCAAAAGCCTGCTCGTCGTTGCTTATTTTAATATTTTTCTTAAAAAGGGTACAAAGCGGTTATTAGAGGCATAATTTCAGGGTTTTATTTGCAAACTAAATGTGTGTGAAAGGTGGTCAAGGACATTCAACTGTGTAATAATGGTGCAAAAGAAAAGATGTATTTTTTTCAAAAAGAAATAAGTATAAATCTAAATTGTCTACACACTTACTTTGTTCATATCTGTAAACTTAATTGTAATGTCGTTTTGTAATACTTAACATTATCGCAGTTGGAGTAAACATATGTGTTATGGTCTCATGTTCATTTATTCCATATCCTTTCGTAAAATATTTAACATAAATACGATTTTTATTTTTAATTTCTGTCCACGATTAAAGAGAAAGTTGAGGTATTTTGGCAAAATTGCTATCGGATTTTAATTTACATGTTTTTAAATTGATCCATGTTACGCTCCTATGATAAATTTTCATAGATGAGAAAACGATCGAAGTAGTCGGCAAATTAAACATGAAAGCATATCATTTTACATGTATATCTCTCTACACTTCGTATCCTTTATTACGGAATACGCATAATAAAAGATGTGGGGACGGGTGCAAAAGGGGGTGTAGCATAACGTAAATGAAAGACACTTGCATTTGCATTATAAAAAATGTTTATCAGTGGCGGATCCAGACTTTCTGCTTGGGGGGACCCATACTATTTCAAAAAGGGACCCGGAACCCAATTTTCCGAAAAAACCCTAGTAATTTTAAATATTTTCCAACCTTAGGGGGACCCGGGCCCTCCGCCACTGTTCATATAATACATATGTACCATAAAATACGCTCCAAACTATAAGGTTTGATAATGTTTTGATAGGAAACATACAATTCAAAGTAAAAAGATAGATGAAAAATGCATTACGAAAGTGAATTTATTCCTACCGGGGAATCCAATACTCTGGGATGGCTGTGCTCGACCAAATGTCCTGCTCCTTGATTTTAGTCCATTTGAAGGAACGAGACATTCATTATATTTTCGAAAAGCCGGGATCTGCCGCATGTAACTACGAGAAAGCGGGTTGCAAAAGAATATGGTTTACTCAACTTCACAGTAATTTTTACGGTTCTGACTTTTCATTATTTTCATTTCATATAAGTATTAACTTATTATACGACCGCAAAAATTTTTGCGGTCGTATATTGGTATGGTGCTGTCGTCGTCGTCGTCGTCGTCGTCGTTGTCGTCGTCGTCGTTGTCGTTGTCGTCGTCATCGTCTGTAGACACTTTAGTTTTTGGTCAATAACTTTAGTTCCAGTAGATCAATCCTTATGAAATTTTAATATAATGTTCTTTGGTACAAAAGGAAGGTTTGGCTCAGTTTTGGTAATTGTGGCCCCAACCGTTTTTAAAAAAGGGGCCAAAAGGGGTTAAATTGGGTGTTTTCACATGTTTGTTTGTAGAATCTTTATTTTTAATCGGATTTTGATGGGGTTTCTTTCAGTGTGCTCCTGAGGAAATTTCCAATCTGGAGTATGCCAACGAATTTCACGTAGCATGTACCGCTCACGAGATAAATGGGGCCCAACAGGGGCAAATCTCCAAAAAAATAAATTTTTTATTTTAAGTCCGATTTTGATGCAGTTTTTTTAATGGATTCCTTGTGAAAAATTAATATGGCACTCAACTATTATATTTTTGATAACTTGTTTCCTTTCCCAGCTATGAGGGGCCGAACGGGGCCAAAATTGGGAATTTGCAGATTATGTCAAATCTTTATTTTTCATCGGATTTCGAGGGGATTTTTTTCTTAGGATTCCTCTTGATCTGAGCTTTCAGCAGTATGCCAACGGATTTTGTGTAGGTCTTACCGTTTCCGAGCTACAAGGGGTCAAAGGGGCCAAAAATGCAATTTTTCTAAATATGTCAAATTTTTATTTTTCATCGGATTTCGATGGGATTTTTTTCTTTTGATTCCTCTTGATCTAAGCTTTCAGAGGTATGCAATGAATTTGGCGTGGCTCTTACCGTTTCGGAGCTACAAGGGGTCAAAGGGGCCAAAATTGCAATTTTTCTAAATATATGTCTTAACTTTATTTTTCATCAGATTTCGATGGAATTTTTTTCTTTGAATTTCTATGGATGTAAAGTTTTAGTTGATAGTACATATTTTGCATAGCTCTTACATTTTTTCATCAGTAAGTGATCAAAAGGGTTGAATTTTTCCTTTTTTTTGTTCCTAGTTAATAACTGTGTCAAGCTTCTTTTTGTGTCCATCTAATTATTGTGTCAAGCTCTTTACTGTGTCCACAGTCACTTTAAACTACTTTTGTTGAAATTTCAGTGGTCGACATGCTGCGGTCGTATCATGCTGCGCTCGGCGTAGCCCTTTATTATTATTTGCGATAGAACAAATGCAATTTTCATTGTACTTGATAATACCTAAATCAGAATGGGAAAAAATCATTTACATGTCAGGATTTTTTAATGTTCAATATAAGCAATTTTAAGTCAGATCTATTGAGATATCAAATTTTTCAAACAATACATTTTGTATGTACAGGATTAAAGGATCTTCAGATTTCAAAACGTAAATTATGAAACCTCCCCTTCATCAGTTTTATGTTTACAGCAAGTAGTTATTAGATATACTTACATTAAGAGATCCCAAAGATTATGTCGCTACTGTTTATCAAATACTTAAAATGAAGTTGAAGATGAAAAGCATTTTATTGTTAGCTGTCCATTGTAACAAGCAGCGAATTTTACTATTTGATAAAATAGATGTTTTTGCACAAATTTTAAAAATCTAACAAGGGAATCAATTTTTTGGGCTATTCAGAAATAAGAAACAAATGGACACAAAAGAGGTGATTTTTTCTGTAATATTTTGCTTATTGTTATATATGTCATCTTTGAAGTATAGGTTATTGATAAGACACAAGCATAATGTGTCAGGCTGTGGTCCTGCCCTTCACTGCCATAGCTGACCAGTAGTGGTCTATTTTTGTTTGTTGCATTATATCTCTAATCAATCATACTGTATTTTGTTGTATTGTGGTGCCCTTTATGGGTTCTTGATTAGTATAATAAAAATTCTTATTTTTATTCTTATACTTTATCTAAAATAAAAGGGAGATTCTTACGGTAATTCTGTGTGTGAAACTAAAAGAAAAAAAACATGCTGTTTGTCACAAAATTCACTTTTAAAGTCGTAAAACGTCATGAATAAATTGAAATCAAACGAGTTTTGGAGACTCTGTCAACGTCCTAGTTTTCACTCTCATTGAACAAAAATCTGTTGAAAATTCAAAACCAAAAATCTACACCCCTCCTCCCGAAAGTTTAATAGTGGTACTTTTCTTTATTTTACTAAATACTGCATAAAAAAATATGTGCATTTTGGAAGGTTTCCAAAACGAAAAAGAATATATAACAAAATTATACTGAGTAAAAGATTGGCAAACCACTACATGACATATATATATATATATATATATATATATATATATTATTTCATTGAAAATGTGTGGCTTTACGGTGTTTATTTTACATCGAAATTATCAGCGGTATATTGTTTGAAAATTAAAATAATTGTAAAAGCCAAGAAAGCAGTTTTAAGTAACATACACTTAACTCATACATATCCTACATAAACTGTCGATTAATTGTTATGAAAACTTGTTTGACACAACGTTTTGTTGATGTGAACAAAAGTATGTTTTGCTTAAGTGTCGAGTACACCTACACTATAGCCTGCGTTTAAAGCAGTGAGAACAAGGCCTATAATTATTCATTAAGATAGTTAAATTACACCCAATACAGTGTCAAGCATCTTAGAAATAACACTGTTTTAGCTAGTGTTAATAGCACTACTATGCAGAATTATTTGATCGAGATGCAATAAAAACGTTGAAACAGTGAACGTCAACGTCCCTAAATTTGACGCGACGTCAACATAAAACAGTACTTTTTTACTGCCTTGCTTGTGTTCGAGCTTTAATATTTCTCTGAAGTGAACGGTACCCCCTGTGAAGCTGCATATCAAAAGATTGTGCTTTTTCAAAAGAATATTATGTTAATTTTTGGTCATGGAAAAATAGTTTTTGGTTATTGGATTTTAAATTTCAACAAAAATTTGGCACCAAATTTTGTGCATTTTTCTATATGTCTTTATTATTTTCCTGCCATAATCCGCACTTTTGAGGCTAGAAAATCGGGAAAAAATGCACGGAAGCCCCAATTTTGGATTTCATATTCCAATACACCTTATTGAGTTCTTCTTTTCTACAAAATATTTTTCAAAGATTTGGTAACGTGCCAAGATCTCTGCAGACAAAACGAAAAGATACGGGTAGAATCACAGTCTACATTCAACTTAAATTTTTTTTTTTCATAAATTTCCACCCTGTATTACATTTGTAGCACTACTGATAGCATTTAATAATTTGATACATTTTATAAAGGATTCTCCAAAAATAATAGAATTGAAAACATTAAAAAGGAAATCCCATAAAATGGAATCGAAAGTTTTATCAAATTCTATTGAAAGTAAAAGTCATGGGCTGTCTTTTTCTTATTTATATTGTAAAATATTATAAATCAATCTAATGTTATCTCCAATATACCTCCCACTTAAAACCCAATTCGATCAAAATTTATTAATTTGCGTAAATTCCTTTTGAACTGTGTTTGCAATTACACCTGATTCAATTTTATAAACTGTATTAAGAATTGAAATAGGACACCAGTTCTTCAGAAAGTGTCTTTGTTTATTATTATTATGCATTGCCTCTGTGTCACTGATAGCCAACTATTATGTAAACTAAAGTTTAAAAAATCAACAACAAAATTTTTAGATCACTAGAAAAAAATTAAACAACTCTGTTTAAAATCCATCGGATCCGGGCGATTTATCAATTTTCATTCTGTTAAGAGTACACGTTGCTACTTCAATAATAATCTCCCCTTCAAGGTTTAATCTTTCATCATCTGTAAACTTGTCAAAGTCTTAATTGTTCGAAGATTCTTTGAACTCTTAATGTGTACAAGTAGAATTCATGCTTTTGTACAAATTTTCATAGTAGTACTCTGCATCATTAAAAATATCAAATTGATCAGGTACTATAATGCCACCCTTTTTCAACCCCAGGTATAATTTTAAGTGACAATTTAAAATTATTGACTTGAGGTTGCTTCTGGGATTTATTAGCATGAAGACGGTTATATTCTCCGAGCTGAAAGCGAGGGTTGATAAATCCCTGTAGCAGCCTATTTAAAGTCAATTATTGTTTTATTATATCAATGAGAAATTGAAATTTTGATGTCTTGTCTATTTTATGTTTCGTAAATAAATAGTAAAATACTGAAGTTGACTGTGAATGAAGTGTTTTATTCTGTATAAATTGTATAAATAAAATGAATTTCATCTTTAATTAACAATTTGCAAATGGGGTTAGTATCAAAATTAACGAAACGATCCGAAGTCCATGAAACAAAAAGACAAATCAGGTTGAAACCACCGGAAAAATGGTCCTGAATTGGTACAGGCAAAATAAATTGAGGGGTAAAACCGGTTTTATGGCATGCCAATTCTCCCCTACCATTGCGGTAGGGCCCGGTAGCAACTCAACAGCAATTGATTTTGAAAGGTCGTAGACAGTTAAAAAAAATGATCACCCCAGTACTAAGTACAAAGGAATGTTGAATCAGAGTTCAGAACGAAACTTAAATTTTTTCCACAAAGGACTGATATCTTTTAAAGAACTTTTTAATGATCGTATGAGACGGAATCCCTGATTAATAAGGCGGTCACGGAGATAACTTTATTAAAGTCTGTATAATTTGTGCTAGCTCTCGCGTCACAAGTCAGCTGTGAAGCATACATTCCGTCAGCAGGAGAAGCTGGAATATCACTGTCCATGTAAGGGAAATTGATAATTTTGTAATTATAATCGTTGCTTTTGTCGTAAATTTTTGAGTTGCCAAGAGCCGAAGTCCATGAGACAAAAAGACGGGTTGGAACAACCGGAAAAATGGTCTTATTTCAAAATAAATTGGCGGGGGGGGGGGGGGGGGGGGGGCGGAGGGGGTAAAAGCGGTTTTATGGGATGTCAAATCTCCCCTTCCATTGCGGTAGTGTCCGGTAGCAACTCAACAGCAATTGCTATTGAAAGGTCGTATACAGTAAAAAGAAATGATCATCCCAGTATTAAGTAAAGAAAGAATCTTGAATCAGAGTTCATAACGTAACTTTAATTTTTTCCACAAAGAATTGATATCTATTACAGAACTTTTTAATGATCGTATGAGATGGAATCTTTTCAAGCCTTGATTAATAAGGCGGTCAAGGAGATAACTATGTCTAATGTTAAAGTCTGTATAAGTTGTGCTACCTTTCGCGTCACGAATCAGCTGTGACACATCCACTCCGTCAGCAGGAGAAGCTGGAATATCACTGTCCATGTAAGGGAAATTGATAATTTTGAAATTATAATCGTCCCTTTTGTCGTAAATGTTTGAGTTCTCAAGAGCCGAAGTACATGTGACAAAAAGACAGGTTGAAACCATCGGAAAAAATGGTCTTAACTTGGTACAGGCATTTTAAAATAAATTAGGGGGTTAAACCGGTTTTATGGCATGCCAATACTCCCCTTCCATTGCGGTTGTGCCCGGTAGCAACTCAACAGTAATTGCTTTTGAAAGGTCGTAGACAGTTTAAAGAAATGATCGTCCCTGTACTAAGTACAAAAGAATTCCGAATCAGAGTTTAAAACGAAACTTTAAATTTTTCCACAAAGGACTGATATCTATTGAAAAACTTTTTAATGTTCGTATGAGACGGAATCTTTTCAAGCCTTGATTAATAAGGCGGTCATGGAGATAACTATGTCTAATGAGAAAGTCTGTAAAATTTGTGCTAGCTCTCGTGTCACGAGTCAGCTGTGAAACATACATTCCGTCAGCAGGAGAAGCTATATTATTACTGTCCATGTAAGGGAAATTGATAATTTTGAAATTATAATCGTCCCTTTTGTCGTAATTTTTTGAGTTGTCAAGAGCCGAAGTCCATGTGACAAAAAGACAAGTTGAAACCACCGAAACAAATAATCCTGACTTGGTACAGACATTTGAAAATAAATTTGGGGTAAAACCTGTTCTATGGCACGTCAATCCTCCCCTTCCATTGCGGTAGTGCCCGATAGCAACTCAACAGCAATTGCTTTTGAAAGGTCATAGACAGTTAAAAAAAATGATCACCCCAGTACTCAGTACAAAAGAATGTTGAATCAGAGTTCAGAACGAAACTTCAAATTTTTCCAGAAAGGACTGATATCTATTAAAGAATTTTTAAATGATCGTATGAGACGGAATCTTTTGAAGCCTTGATTAATAAGGCGCTCAAGGAGATGCATATGTCTAATGAGAAAGTCGGTATAATTTGTGCTAGCTCTCGCGTCATAAAATCAGATGTGAAACATACATTCCGTCAGCAGGGGAAGCTAGAATATTACTGTCAATGTTAGGGAAATTGATAATTTTGAAATTATAATCGTCCCTTTTGTCGTAAATTTTTGTACTGAGATGACCATGTTTGTCAAACTCGAGATGTAAGTCGAAAAAAAATGTAGATCTTGTGGTTTCTGTCGTTTCATTTATCTCTAGTTCTGACGAATTTATTAATGGGATCCATTTCGCAAAAGATGCGTAATGGATGGACAGAACATCATCAATATCTGTTAGTGAGATTGGAGGATCTAGCATTTTTTACTTCTCACACTGTTTTCAGCCAATAAAAAATATATCATATAATAAAAAGTATTTTGTAGGCTTTTCCCATCCTTTTATCAAGAGGTTCTAAGATCTATCCAATTTTCCGTACATTTTTTTTTTCTTTTATCTTCTACTGCCACCCTTTCATGTTTAAGTTAATTGACATATTTATTATTGATCTGACCTACTTACAAATCTATTTCCTTTCATAAATCTTTTCTCATCTATCACTCTCTTTTTTCTTGAAACTAGAATCAGATGTTGACTTGTCACTTATTTCCATTTAAAGATTCTAAAACATAACCGTTTATTTTCAGCAAGATGTAGATTTTCATTTTTTAATGTTACCAATATGGTATAAATCATAGTTATGACACGTGAAGTAACAAAAATGCGGTATACCTAGTATTTCGAACTAAAACTAGGGGTTTCATGCGAAATACCAAGTATACCGCACGTAAACTAGGGGTTTCCGATCGGTATATATAGTATTTCGCCGAAAACAACTAGTTTCCAATCGAAATTGAACTGAAACTAGGGGTTTCCGAACCCTAGTTTCCGACGAAAGCCATAATTTCCGATCGGTATCGGAAATTCGAGTTAAAACCGAAAACGCTATTCATAGTTTTAGCCAGTGAGAAACGAGAAACGGAAATCGCTATTTGATATTTAACGTTCGTCCAATCAGAAATGGAAACCGGTATTCAGAGTTTAATTAAACTAATCAAATAAATAAATACCGAAGTTACTGTGAATTTAATTTCTGCATATGCGCATTTCGACAACTTATGTCTCTTCAGTGCAGATAAAATCTAAACGTTTGGGAGACCATAAACTCAAAGATGTTTAAAAACTGATAGAAACAAATAACCAATATGATCTAATTGTAAAGCCAAAATCAGAAAAGGACAGAGCTTTGCATGAGGGAGATACTCCTTAGTTTTCAACAAAATTTACAAAAATTAAGAAAATGTAAGGTTCCAAATAGAATCGGCTTTCGGGTCAGTATCGAAGTACTGACTACTGGGCTGGTGAATACCCTCGGGGACTTACAGTCCACCAGTAGTGACATCGACCCAGTGGTAACAAATAAATGAATACCGAAGTTACTGTGAATTTAATTTCTGCATATGCGCTTTTCGACAACTTATGTTTCTTCAGTGCAGATAAAATCTAAACGTTTGGGAGACGTGTATCAAAATCGTGTATTCTATTCATCGTTTATAATTCTTTCTATGTATTCAACTTTCATAATTTTTATTTACTGTATGTATTTTGATATCATAAGTAAAAATCAAATAGAGTTGTGCCTGTGACACTTTTGGGATGCGAATGGATATCAGATTCGTAGGTCATGGGAGGATTCGATCTTGACTGTCTTTTATTCAGTTAACCAGTTAAAAATTGTGAATATTTCACCGTTTTAGACTTAGTTTAATAAATATTTAATTTAACAAATCTCTAAAGCAAAGAGTTTTATTTTCATATAATTTGATGTGTACTCTGTTTGGAAATTAAAAAATCATGCAATTTGGCATAAAATAGGTATGAAAATTAATTTAATTAGTGGTTAAAATAACAAAAACTTAGTCTTAAAATGATGAAAACAATTCAGTGTCTTAAAACTTTTACTTCATCGTGTCCTTTCCAAGGAGTTTTATAATTTGCCAAGTTAAAATTTCATGGATTTTAACATTTTAGAGGTAAGAAAAGTAAAATTTTAAGTTTACGGTTTAAACTTACTTTTGAAAAAAAGAAATGAAAATCATATATAGACTCAAGCTGACTAGTTAATATTGTTAATTTGTTTAATTTAATTTTTGAGTAAAATATCAATCAGTCAAATACTAATATACATAATTATCAGTATTTATTTCAAGGCTTCAGTTTGTTTTCATTTTATTTAATTCTATTGATGCAGAATGTAACTGAATTAATATGTTGTTTAAAAGATAAAATGAATAAATAATGATAAAAATAAATAGAAAAGTTAACAAAAAAATTAATGAAAAAAAAAATTTAAAGATAAAAAAGATAAAAAATTGAAACTAATTATTGTAAGAAAATTTAGATATTTAAAAATAGAATTAAAAAAATACACAATAAAACGTAAGAAATAAAAAAAATAATAAAAATGCTTATTAAACATAATAATATTGAAAATAAATAATAATAAAAAAATCCAAATATTGAAATGAAATGTAAAACATTAAAAAAATGGCAAAAAATATTATAGAAAAGTTGAAATGAAAAGAAAAATATAAGTAATTTCAAGTATATATGGCGGAAAACCGGAAATAATTGTCCACTTCTGGTTGCGCATGGGATCTCTCTCTGCGGAACTTTGATTCATGACATCATTTTCGGTCAATATGGCGTCAAAATGCAAATTAATGCCCACTTTCGGTTGCGCATGTGCGCTCCAGTTGTCTTTTTATGACTCTCGTGGGGTCTTGGGATAATTCCGGTGACGTTATTTTCGGTTAACATAACTTCCAGCTTTATACACACTTTTTTCACACTTTCGGTCGTACATGCGCAGTAGGTTCCTTTGGCAACGCACCACCTCAAATAATAATTTAGAACAGCGTATCTACTACTACTCATTTTCTTTTATTCAGACAAAGTCTCCTGAATTTAATTAAATTTTGTTGGAACGTTGACGAACCAACCATCATTACATAAAATAATGACAATGCTAAACGACCTGAATTTCATTTTAAATTGTGTTGTCCCTCTTTGTTTCGAAATTAACCTTAAATATCTTTTAATTGTAGATGGTACAAGAATTCACTCGGGAGGTCGTGGTACCGTGCATGCTGTCCATCAAAATATTCCTTTGAAAAATGTTGCCATGGATATTCGAACAACGTCATAGAATCTGAATGTCCATACGGTAAGATATCTTATTCAATAAGTCCAAATTATTAATGAAGTGACATCGGCACTTTTCACGAGTTTTTGATTTTAAACTCTTTTTGCACACTGTCTAATAATGCATTTATATTGCAAAATGCAAAATAGTCATACCAAAGTTTTTCAACTTTAAATTATTATCAGACATTATGTACCAACGACACAAAAAATTCTTATCCCCACATCGAGGGTGTTTTTCTCAGTTACATATGTCCACATATTCGTCCGTCTTTGTGTAAAGAGCCCCAGAGAGTTCAGGAAAATAAAACTACGACGCTGTAGAACATTTTTTCGTAATCCATTTTCAAAATGTTATGGGGAATGGTATTTATAAAATAAAGACTCCAAGTTTCTCATCTAATGACTTAAAGCCTTCTAATGCAAAAAAATAGCTATAAAACCCTTTTACCCCTATAGGGTCAACCATTATTCTAACTCCTAAAATTCGAGATTGACATAACTACTAACCCTAACCCTAATCCTACTAACTATATCTTAATATAACCCTAACCCTTCATTTGACTCCATTGAATGACGCCACACATAATCATTAGTTAAATGAGTTTTTTTTCTTATGCCATCAGCCATTTATATCTAGTATTCTAAACATTTCTAAAATAACGATACTGGAAGTGACATTCACTGGACTCCTTTACTGATAAGTGCCACACAGACCTACCATGCAAACCCTATCCTTACTACATGTAATCCTACTAGCTATATGATAATACTGACAAAGATACAGAAAAAAGTTTTGTTTGCCCTTCGTTTTTTTGTCACGTCGCAATCGAATACATAAATTCAGGAAAGAATTTAAATCCGGCAGAGGGGGCTGTAATCGATATTGCTAAAAATAGAATCGAATCCCGAGAACTGACTTGGTTTTGCCTTGAACCATGAATTATGTATGCATATCTCTGTCCTTAACTGTATTTTGGCTTTCCAATTTAGATCCTTTTGGTTATTTGTCTCTATCAGCTTGAATGCGTTTTTTGATTAATGGATTTCCAAATGTTTTGGTTTGATCTGCACTGATGAGACGTGAGTTGTCGAAATGCGCATATGCAGAAAAAAATTAACTGTAACTTCGGTATTTTGTTATTTACTAACTCTAACCTGGCACTAATGCTAACCTTAATCCTTAATCCTAATTATCATACCATAGGATACCATAGGATCATTTATGGACGCAGGCATATTCAGCCCCTGTATCCATCTATGTTGTCGAGTCAGTCAGGCCTGCCAGTGCGCGACTTCCGGTTATATGTTGTTGGCACAGCGAAGTCCTTATTGGAGCCGTCTTTAACTTCTTTATTCTCCCTATGTTTGTCTAACAAGATTTCAAAATGTCTTGCATCTTTCGCCTGAATAACGTTCTCTGGAAAGGCATTCCATGCATGTACTGCTCTGTTTGCGAACGAGTATTTCCTTACATTTAACCTTCTGAATTTCTTTTTAAGTTTTAAGCTATTGTCTCTTGCTCTTGTTTTTCATCCTGTACTGGCAATTTTTTTTATACTTCTTCAATATAAATACCTCTTAGAATCTTATAAGTCTTAATCATGTCCCCCTTAGCCTTCTATACCTCATTGTTAGTAGTTTTAGCTTCTTTAATCTTTGTTCATAATCGAGGCCTTTTAAGGAAGGGACAAGTATAGTTGCTCTCCTTCGGACATTTTCAATACATTCTATACCTGACAATTTACATGGACTCCACACTGCGGCTGCATATTCAAGATGTGGTCTAACTAGGGCTTGGAATATATATTTAAAATACCTTTTTTCATCTAAATAAGTATAAGTTCTTCTAATTAGCCCATTATGCTATTGGCTTTATTCACTTGCGCCTGAATATCCTTCGAGAAATTTTTATATACCATCACTCAAATGTCTTTCTCTCCATTTGATTGTTCCAATTTTACCTTGTTGCCGTAATTGCCGTCATTGTCAGATATGTATGGTTGATATTGTCTGTTGATCTCTTGTTGTTTACTGATATGGCTTTGCATTTGTTTGGGTGAAATTTTTATACCCATGGGTCTAACCATGTTTGAAGGTTATCCAAATCTGCTTGAAGGCTTCCTCTATCTGCTGGTATAGTAACCTTTTATTATAAGTTATCATGCATTGAACCAACTAATATGATTATTTAAATAGTGTCAAAAATCGTTAAACGGCAGGCGGCCTTCAGGCCGCGCCGTTCAACCATTTTCGACACTATCTAAATAATCATATTAGTTGGTTCTATGCATAATAACATTTTTGTGCGGTTATGCAAACCTGTTTGTGTTTAATTAGGAAAATGATAATTTCAAAATGACCTACATTTAACTACACGATTATACACGTAAACGCTATGTCGACTGTGACCGCGTACTCTGGACAATATACAGCCGAATGATGTATTGATTTTTCATGTTGTATAAAGTTTAAATGGCGTTTTCGTAATACATGGAGCGAAAACCTTTGAAAAGGAATGCAAATAAAATATTCCATATAATTTACATGTTATTTCAAGTATAGATGTATTTCACATTTAAAATTTTTAATGTAAATATCAGGCTGGAATTAGTTTTACATTACGTGGAAGTAAACTATGTTAAACTTTAATTTCGATATGTTTATATATTCACGCTTATTGCATGTTTGTGAATTTTGTCCTTATGTACAATTCTTATATGTACGCATTTGAATGACTTTGGTCTACGTGAAGCACTACATTATTATGATTATTGATTGTCTTGTGTAGGGCGGACATGGTTTTTTAGCAGGTGGTTAATCAGCCAATAGAATCCGCATAAACGCACAAATAATTTTGTGTCATATGGAAAGAGATATGCAGCCACTTCTACACAGTCAGGCATATCATTTATATATGTGACAAATAATATAGGGTCAAGTACGCTTTTTTGTGGAATACCGCTTGTGACTTCATGTTCTTTAGATGTATGCCAATTTACTGTTACACTTTATTTCCTGTTTTTCAAGAAGTCTTCTACCCAAGTTGTTATCAAATTACTGATACCATAGCTTTTCATTTTCTAGATAAGTCTTCTGTGTGGTACCTCATCCAATGCTTTAATGAAATCCATATAAATTGAGTCAATTGTCCCCCGTTTTCTGATATATCTGTCCATTCATCTAGTACTTTGAGGAGATGTAGCCTAATTGATCTTCCAGAGAAGAACCCAAATTGCTTTTTACTTAATAAAGAATTCTTGACAAAATGATTTACTATTTGGTTCCTCACTAGTTTTCCATCAACTTACTAATCACTACTTAGGCTCACTGGTCTATAGTTACCAGGTTCTGACTTACTCCCTTTTTTGAATATTGCAACTATGCTGTCTAATCTCCAAAACTTTGTTACAATGCCCCTCTGTAGTGATTCATTAAATATTATTGGTGGTGGTTTGCATAATGTATTCCTTAGTTCTTTGAGACACTTAAGATGGAGTTCATCTGGCCCTGCTGACTTATTTGGGTTGATTTCATTCAACAATATAAGGACTTCATTTGTTTCAACTACTTTATCCTGAAAGGGTATTCAAGTTATACCTCTTTAAGATCTGGGGTGGTACCATCTGGTTCATTTGTAAAAAACATTGTTGAAAAAGTTTATTAGTACTTCTGCCTTCTCGCCATCTCCCTCTGTAACCCCCTCATTCACGTCATTTTTGTGTATTTGTATTTTGATATTCCAGTTTCTGTTTTGCGTTTAGAGTAAGCATATTCTTTGGATTTTCCTTAACATTTTTGGCAGTTTTTTCCATGTTTCTTTAAGCCTTTCTAAGTATGTTTTTGAGTTGATTTCTTTCCTTTATATATTCTTGATATTTTTGTCATCTCTGGTTTCGAAATGACTTTGCCAACATTTTTGTTTTTTTTTTCTTTATTTTGGCTACCGTCTTGCTATCTAGTGGTACAAATGTGTTTTTTTTACCTTTTTCCCGGCAAAAATTATGACAACGGGGATATACTTGGCTCTAGCTAAATTATATGGAAATATGTCAATCATTAAATCTGGGTGTTTCCTATTTACCTCTTCCTCCCAATTTATATCTAGGGCAATATTCATTTGTTGGTAGTCTCCATTGAAGTAGTTTCACCTCTGTTGATAAGAATCAATTTGACGTTGATAACAGTGACATTTAATACCAATTACAGAGTGGTTATCGTGAAATATTTACTACTTTCTAGGGGGCTTTCATATCTTAGGCCTTCAATCGTATCCTCCTCATTTGTAAAAATAAGATTAATCTTGCTGGGTTCATTATTTGCGCTAGCTCTTGTAAAATTTGAGGTGTGCTGGAAGAGATAGCTTTCTCTTATATTTTGCCATAAATTCTTCACCTGATTTCAAACATCTTTGAATTTATGGTCTTCCAAACGTTTAGATTTTATCTGCACTGATGAGACACAAGTTGTCGGAATGCGCATATGCAGAATTTAAATTCACAATAACTTCGGTATTTAGTCAATTATCTCATGTATTTATCCTTTTTTTGCCAATCTATGTTGGGGAAGTTAAAATCTCCCATTATCGGATGAGTAAAGTCCTTTGATGAAGATATATTCAATATCATTTAATTTAGGGCTTATATGATTATCCTCAGAACTGTTTAGGCTCCTATATATGTAACCTATAAGTAGCTGGTCTTTTCCTTTAAGTTAAACTTTTACCCACGTAGTTTCTTGAAAGTCGTTATTTAGTATAACTTCTTCAGCCATTAAGTGATTTTTGGTATATATAGCTATTCCTCTATTTTCCAGCGCTATAATCGCTGAAAAACAGATCATATCCTTCTATACTTGGCTCAGCCTTCCCTTGTAGAAACCTACAATATCTGAGGTAAACGTCTGTCAACCCTGTCAAGTCATATACATCATTTTCTTGTTGCATTCTTGATCAAGTTAAAGCTGTCTTCATTCGTATAAATGCAGTTTAGGCCATTAAAATCCTTCACCTTAAAATTATTTACATTAACATCATTAAAAACATTATTTACATCTGGTTTGGAATTCTTCACTTTCTTTTTTACCCTCACCAGTCTTCGGTGAAGTCCCCGACTGGTCACTATTGTTTTTATCTTTGGTTGGATATATTTTTCCATACCATCTAGTTATGTCATGGGCAATACTTAATTCCTTAATTGTTTTGTCCGCCCCTGGTTAATATCTTAGATCAGCCATAAACTGACTTTTACTACCTTTGCCATAAAAAAATTACTCGAATTGGTATCCCTTGTCTCCCTTGACGTGCCTTTTTCCCAGCCTAGTTACACTTTTGACTAACCCTAGGTCTACTTTTGTTACCTTGCATATTTTCTTGACTATTTTTTGGTCTTACTCTGTTCTCTTTTCTTGGGCTTGTTCTATTAATTCTTTAGCCTTAAATATGATAACATTGTTTTTTTCTGGCCAAACTGGCCTTGTACTCCTCTTGTTTCTCGTTCGCATCAATAATTTTATCCTGACTTCTTGATGCTCCTTGTAACTGACACTACTCCTTTGTTATTTGTTTAACTTCCTCTACATCAGTTTTCCTCGCCACTACTTCCTCTAGATTACTTCTTCTTACTTTTCAAAGTAGGCCTTACATCTTTCTTCTATTTCCTTTTCTATTTTTAATTTCTTCATGGCCTTTTCCTCATAAGGTGGTCAGTACCGATATAGATCTGTCATCTTGCTCAGCATTTTATAATCTGACTAGTTTTAAGGCAATTTAAGGTGATTTCTGCAGAAGTGTTCTGCACAGTATTCGCACTCTGGCATCTCTGCTTTATCATCTTGGAGTTTTACATTACAAGTTTACAAGTCCACTCGTCTTGTTCCTCATGCATCTTCCTTGTGGATCCTTTCCTTGTAGGTAGTCATTATGCTTAGCAAGAAGGAATTCGTCGTCTATCGTTGTTGTTTATATGATATACAGGACTCTAGAACCTCTATTAATATAAAGTTACTTCCCTCTTTTTCTAAAACTAGTTCTTCCTTATTATAAGAGTTATTTCCCTTTTCCATAACCAAAATCATAAGTTGTCATGACAAGTCCGTGTTATTGTAGTACTTTTCTTACTAATCTTCTTATACCAAGTTTATATGAATGTTATTGCCATATTATCTAATTATTTCCAACCTAATATCTTAACCTTAGTTGTTATGACATAGGGAATAATACATGTCAAAATTTGTATCAGATGTAGTATCATCCCGAAAATCCAGTATCATCCAAAGGGTTGAAGGTCCGAGGGGTGATATTGGTCGATGGCTGATACTGTATATGATACAGATTTTGACATGCATTATACGCTTTATCATATATTTCAACATCTGAAAAGGTCCTTGATTTTTTAAACTTGCAGCAATGAGACATGGCACTGTATGACCAATCCATTAGTGTTTGTTTACCTAAATACTGATGTTAACAAATTTAATATACAATCTATGGATAAAAGTGTTCGGAATATACAGATTCTTACTGTGCATTTTATAAAAATGAAGCTGTTGAAGTCATTTCTTGATTTAAATGGAAAGATGCAAAATGACATCCCTTTTTCTGTGTTTTTGACTCAAATATTATATTCTTTTGATTTAATCATAAAGTGACAATTAACAATGTCACTGTTGATCACTTGTTTCACTGTATGTTTAAATCTCAAAAAAATAAAGAGTATGTGAACAAAAGTCTTTTGAAATATAGTTCATCGACAATAAATGTCATACAATAATTTTCGAAGTGCTGTTTAAAACTATACCGAAAAACTTTGATCTAAGACAGTCACTGTACCTTCATCACAAGGAGTTATGATTTGAATAATTTTGGGGTTTTTTTCCCCTCTCTTTGCGCATAACCGTTTGCTTGCTTTCTAGATGTTAAAAACAATAAAATTACTCTATTTAAACGCATTTATTGTGAAATTGTCTGATAATTTTTTACCGCAACTTGTCAGTTGTAATTTTTGGTGTAATTTAATTTTTCCACGCATCAATATTTTAACTAGAATGTGTTCAATAAACTCTATGCCTTTTATACTGAGTTTCTTAATTCCACAGAATCGGATGTCACCCGGGGTTCGCCGATTTATGACATCATGTTCCGAATAGGGTTGCGATACAGGGTATGTGAAACGGATTTTGCCATGCGATACAGGGTATGCGATACGTCATCAATGGTGATATATGATAGACATCACTTTCTGTATCATATATTGAAAACTGATGTAATACTTACAAAATATTTGATAAAAATAGCATATGATATGATATCCCATATCATACCTTGACTCATATTAGCCCACTGGCGTTCGGTCCTCGAGCTAATATGGATGTCTCGGAATGATATGGGATTTGATATGAAAAATGCCATATGATAATCTATATATATTATTGCAGTACTTTGTTTTCGTTTGTTTTTGCTGTAGTGAATTTTTATTGACGTTTAACATTTGTATCAAAATAAAACTAATAAAAAGCCATACTATGTTTATTATGACTGGTGACAGTTTAAACTCAATAGTTAATAGTAGCATTGAATTTACGTTCTTTTTTCTTTTCTTTTTTTTTCTTATTTGCTCATAAATATATTTTTCTTTATTTTTAAACTATATATATAAGAAAATTCTTTAAGTATATGTTGTACAGATTTGTATATAAAAAAAATGATAAAAGTTTTCAAATCAACACATTTTCTAAAAACCTTAGACAACCTCCACAAAAATTACGTCGTTGTCCTTGCAGACAAAGCTTCCAACAACAAACTGTTCGTGTGTAAGAAACACTCTCTTGACTGTCTGGTAAAGGAGATGGGAATTATTAGTTCATCAGGAAACACAACTAATACTCCCACTACACTATCAAGGGAGGAGATTATTGAAAATCACAACTCTGTTTTAGCATCCTTTGGCATCAAAGCGGATGGTGAAAAAAATCAGCTCTCGTACATATACTGGATTCCTAAACTTCATAAGAATCCATACAAATAGAGATTCATTGCGAGGTCTTCCAGATGCACCACTTAGCCACTTTCCAAGCTCCTTACTACTTTATTGACCGTAGTCAGAGATGGCCTGAAAACTTACTGTGATAAGGTCTACTCCACGAACGGCGTCAATCAGATGTGGATACTAAAACATTCTAAAGATCTCCTTGAACAGCTAGCTTCTAGGAGCCTCACCTATTGCCATAGCATACAAACTTTTGATTTTTCTACTCTTTATACTACCCTGCCACACAATAACTTGAAAAAAGTAATATCAATGTTTCTGCACTAAAAACGGAGAACGCAGATACACTTATTTAGTAGTAGGGAGAGACAAAACGTATTTTGTTAAGAACCACACTAAGATTAAGAAGAAGTACACAGAGAATGACGTAATCAAGATGTTGGAATTTTTAATAGACAATATATTTTGTAGAATTTGGAGGACGAGTTTTACAGCAGACAATCGGGATTCCCATGGGAACTAAGTGCGCGCCACTTTTACCTGATTTTTTCCTTTTCTCGTACGAGGCCAAGTTTTTACAAGGGCTAACACAGAAAAAAAGTTAGCCCAGTCCTTTGATTTCAGCTTCCGCTACATAGACGTTGTACTTTCTCTTAATAATCCAAAATTGAAGGAATATTTACAACAGATCTATCCCAATGAGCTTGACATGAAAGAGACCTCTGATACACCTACTTCAGCCTCGTACTGAGATCTTCTGATATACATTGACGAAGATGGACGTTTGAAATCTAAGCTATATGACAAACGTGATGACTTTAACTCTCCAATCGTGAACTTCCCTTTTTGAGCAGCAATATACCTACCTCTCCAGCTAGGGAATTACATTTCACAGTTAATTCGTTACTGTCGAGCATGTAGTGTGTACGGTAATTTTTTGAATAGCAAAAACACTGTTCCAAAAGCTGCTTAGTCAGGGATTTGTTCAGCCTTTGTTACTTTCATCCCTTCAGAAATACTATGGCCGTCACCATGACATTATTGACAGATATGATGTGTCTGTGTCCCAAATAAAAACGGACATTTTCAGCTAGATTTCACGTCTTCATGGATTTGACATAAACGGTTTTGACTCGATCCTGTATTGACTCACTGATAGTGTGACGGGTAATAGTAGAGCAGGACATGCTTACCTTTCCGGAGCACCTGATGTCACTCCCAGTTTTCATGGGAGTTCACACTGTAAGTACCTTAGTTCTTAATGTCGTCCTTTTTATATCCATGCATTGTGGCTGTCTCACGTCCTTGTTTTGTCTTTGTTTTTCTCTGTTGCCGTTTTTGAAATGTTTTTGGTCTTCGATTTTTGTAATCATCACCACTTCCCTTGTTCGTTCGGTATTCTACTGCCGTAGTTTCCATTCTAGTGCTTTCATGCCTCCTTGCAATTTTCAGGTGACAGTGAAAAAAAATCTGTCCTTGGGAAAGTTATCTTTGGCAGCGTTAAATGATAATTAAACCGGGAGATAAATAAAATATTATGAAACAATTAAGAAGTACCGTTCAATTTTGATTTAAAGACTCTGTTAAAGCACGCTTCCTTTGATAGTCTTTTGTTATCATCAGTCTCTTCTCTTCTAAAAGGGGAAAACTTTGAATTGTCTATGCCCGCATGAATATTAATATTCGCTTACATTGTGTTGGATCACAGGAAGATTTGAATGTCCATTTGGAAGATTTCTTGGAAAATTTACTATCATTTTATATGCCATATACAAGAATATACCATATACAGAATCTTAATTTACAGTAAAATCGGTATTGTGTTATTTATCACCACTGGGCCGATGTCAGGTTGACCGTTAGTTGCCGCGGGTATTCAACAACCAAATAGTCAGTACTTCGGTGCTCACATGAAAACCGATTTTAAGAAAACTTGCAATATCTAAAAATGATGAAATTTTTTCTTAAATCTAAGGAGTATCTCTTGCATAGATCTGTCCTTAGCTGTTTTTTTTTATTCCCATATACTAGTAAATCTTTTTGTTTATTTGTGCTCCCTCAGATTTTAAAATGTTTGGTTAATGGTCTTCAAAATATTTTGATTTGATATGCTCTGAAGAGACATAAGTTGTCGAAATGACCATATGCAGAATCAGTAAATTCGGTATTTTTTATTTATAGTAAACTGTCATTTATTGACTTTGTTTCCTCCTTTTCTATCCTTCCATTCATCATAAGAGGTGAAATACTCCCATTCCTCGACATTGAACGTCGTATACATGACAGAAGCATTGCAACATCTGTTTTGTTTTTCAAACCCACTGCCACGTACCACTCCTATCTGAATTACTTATCGTGTAACCCGTTTTCCTGCAAAAATGCAATTTCGATCGAAGTCACAATTTCTTAGATTTCGTCGACATTGCAGTGCCGAAGGTGATTTCACAGTACAGTGTTAAACTGTGATTTCTTTTTTTCCGCAAGAGAAGATACCCAAATAAGGTTATAAACAAGGCTCCGGATTCCGTTGCCAAAGAGGATATGTGCAACATACTACAACCAAGGCAGCGTTTCAGTGATGTACGCGTCCCTCTGGTCCCTACGTATCAACAACAAAATGTTGTGATTCAAAACATCCTACTCAAGAACTTCAAATTAATCGTCTTGAAGGACCCTTTGAGGGCCGATGAATTCACGTCTCTTCCTTTAACAGCTTTCAGAAAAGGAAAAGCATAGGTCAACATCTAGTCAACACTGCGCAAGACTAATTTCAAAGATGGTCGCAACAATGTTATTCTGGAACTAGAAGATGAAGCAGTCCATGATATCCACGTGTCCAATTACATGGGAAACTAACGATGTCTAGGGTCCAAACAATACATTCCGGATTAACAATGATTTTACATGCATAACTGAGAATTTGGTCTATGCCATCACATGTAAACGGTGTTTAATGGTAAACATCGGAAAAACTTGTGAATGCATCGGTGATTGTTTTATTGAGCACATATGCTCCATAAATAAATAAAATGATTGTCCAGTCGGCAACTATTTTTGACCTCCACATTATAGTAAACTTGGCATGCAAGTCATCGTACTGGTACAGGCAGACAATGGTAAAAATCAAGACAGGTATGACTGTAAAATATTTCTATGAATAATTGTTTTCACTCGTCTGTCCTATCGCATCTGGTTTATTATGTCACCACGGACAAAGTCGGGGGTGACATGTTTTTATTTCACATTTCTTCTTCTTCTCTTTCTTCTTCTTCTTCTTATGATTTTTGTCTAAGGGATTTTGTTTGGGTTCTAGTGCTGCTGATGAGGAATTAATTTCCGAAATGGCCATGCAGCTCATTAAAATTGTCGCAGTTAGAGTTAACATATGTGTTATGGCCTCATGTTCATTTACTCAATATCCTTTCGTAAAATATTTAATACAGGAGTTTGTCTTTTATTGCAGTGTAGAGTTGGTAAAACAATTCCCCGTGGTAGAGATGAATGCTCTTTATTTTTCTTAGATATGGTGTACTTTTACATGAGATTATATCTCATGTGTACACTTTGTTTAATAATTTTTATCTGAATTTATGTAAATTCTAAAACCGAAGGATTAACTCTCTCTATTGTAGTTTTGTACTTAGCTGTATTTGATATTACTGATTATTCGGATTTCGTTTGGTTTTATGTATTTTAAACATTTTTTGAAATTATAGATTTCCTTTGTTTGGGTTCTAGCGCTGCTGATGAGGAATTAATTTCCGAAATGGCCATACAGCTCATTAAAATTATTGAAGTTGGAGTTAACATATGTGTTATGGTCTCATGTTCATTTACTCCATATCATTTCGTAAAATATTAAATACAGGAGTTTGCCTTTTATTGAAGTGTGGAGTTGGTAAAACAAATCCCCGTGGTAGAGATGAATGTTCTTTATTTTTCTAAGATATGGTGTACTTGTACATGAGATTATATCTCATGTGTACACTTTGTTCAATAACTATTATCTGAATTTATGTAAATTCTAAAACCGAAGGATTAACTCCCTCCATCGTAGTTTTGTCCTTAGCTGTATTTGATTTACTGGTTATTCGGATTACGTTTGGTTTTATGTATTTTAAACATTTTTTGAAATTATAGATTTCCTTTGTTTGGATTCTAGTGCTGCTGATGAGGAATTAATTTCCGAAATGGCCATACAGCTCATTAACATTATTGCAGTTGGAGTTAACATATGGTCTCATGTTCATTTACTCCATATCCTTTCGTAAAATATTATTTGAAATTTTTGAATGAAATGATTTCAAACTTTGCAAACAGACCACCATCTGAAGTTATATGTTGTGCGTTTAAAATTTTCGAAATAGCTGCCATTTCCAAGATGGCCACAAAGAAGAGGATTCAATATCTTAGGAACTGCACATTAGAATTTGTTCATATTATGTATAAATGACCGGTAAGACAAGAGGATGGAATTAATGCAAACAAATTTTCAAAATAGCAGCCATTTCCGATACGGCTGCCAAATTACGTAAAAATTTCAACTTTGTCCAATGAATACCTGGTAGATTTAGAGTCTGCTAATAAGATGGAGTCATCTAATTGGTTGTCTGGGGTGACATCAGCTATTGCCTGTAATTGCAAAACTAAACATAATTAAAATTATATTTTATATAATATTTACATTTATATTGATTGACAATGTCTGAGACATTGTATTTTCATATATATACTATTATTTACTATCACATTTATCATCGATAATTATAGATTATCACATGCTTTTTTTCATATCATACCCTGTATTAGCTCAAGGTCGTAATATCAGCACGAGAGCTACCAGCCCCGAGGGACGATTTTATGATCAAGGGCTGATGAAGGATGTGATATGAAAAATGATATGTAAATGATATGTTTATCATATACTTCAACAATAAAAGAAATTTTCAGCTAAAAAACTTTTTGCCATGCGTGGAGCAGATCATGCATACCCTTCCGGGGCACCTGATGATACCCTAATTTTTGTTGGGGTTCACACCGCTAGTGCTTTTGTTTTGTGACGTTCTTGTTAATTTTTGTTTATTTGTTTTGACTTTGACATACTGTCTCAATTCGTGTTTGATATGAATTGCCGTGATTTTGGATGTATGGTTTTAGAATCCCCCCTTTCCTCGTTCTTGCTTCGGTATTTGTTTGCCAATGTATTATTCACACTTATGCGATATTATTATTTTGTTATTATAATTTATTTCATATGACGATATATTGTGTGCAATGTTTATCTTTTTGACGGAAATGCTCGAACTTGTGTGTGATAAATCTTCCGAGTAATGACGGAAAGGCATGTGATAATTACTGGAAGCAGTTGAAAACGATGTCATATCGGCCCGCTTTGTAAAATTTAATTGAAATATACTTTCTTTTTATCAAGGGGTATACTTTTAAACATATATGATAAGTTTGAATCACGTGTTCTAAATGTAGTCACACATGAAACTTACTGAGTGGTTTTCGTTTTATCTGCCAATTATTCTTCTTCTCTTGTCTGCCACAATTGAAGATCCTTATGTCTATGTTATGGAAAGGACTTTTAAAAATGCGGATTTAAAAAAAATTTAATATGTCATCAATAAAATGTAGCTTATACCTGTATGATAGCTTTTAAGCCATGTGGTGTTATTTGTTGGTGTAAAATCCATTTTTTCTCCAATATATTATACAAACTGGTTTACAATAATGCAATAAATTTGTGTACTCATATTGTAAATGGTATAAATGCCAGAGAAAAGAGGTACATGTATAGATCAATTCAATATGTAAAGTCACAAAAACTCATTGTTTTTTAAGAGACACATATTAATGAAAATATAGCAAATAAACTTGCACAGAATACCGATTATAATGTGTATTGCAATAACTTTACAAGTTTAAGTAGGGGGTCTAAATTTTGTTACATAAAATGCTGAATGTCAAAAGGAATGACTTAATGAAATTAAGAGTCTTTATCATATAAACGTCTAATTATCCGGATGAAAATTTTACAAATGATTGTATTTTTTATACACAAAAGGAAAACTCATTGACAGCTGAGGATAAACTAATATGTGATGGTAAAGTCACTGTTGATGAGTGTTCACTTGGTATTAGAAATATGAAACTGAATAAATGTCCTGGATTAGACGGCTGGACCGTGCATGGCCAACAATCAACGACAATCGATAATGCGCATGCGCTACTTTATCAGTATTTATCGATACCAATATACAGAGAAATTTTCAATTTTATCGAATTAAACTTTTGTATCTGATTTTCCAGTATTATAATTCCTAGAACCAAAAAAAAGTAAATATACTTTCCAGTGATATATTTTGCATAAAAATTGGATTAGTAAAAATTGCTTCAAATTAGCTTTGAAATTTGTTGGTATTACTACATATAAAGTAATGGGAGAAAGATGGAAAACGTCTTTCAAAGCGTTTTTGAAGCTTAATATCTTTTTCAATATTTTTTTCTAAAATTTCTAATTCCTATGTCAGTAAAGCTGGAAGTCCACAAATTACGAATAAGTATATTAAAAATTTTTAGGACTAGGAGAAATTCCTTCAAATTTTACTTGAAATTAGTGAAAAAATGTTTTCTATCGCAAGACGGATTTGTCTAGCCTAGCGTTACGAAGTGTTGAGTCCATCTGTCGTGAATTGTATATATTCTGTATTGTCCCGTTTAGCAAGGGAATCTAAAAAGAACAGAAATAAAACTGAGAAATTCTTCAATACATGAAATAAAATAATTATTTCTAGCTTGGACTAATATATATCTAGACGTATGAATTGTAAGAAATACAGGAAAAAATGCCTAGTTCCTTCTTATACACAACGGCGTAGCTAGGTTTTCTGAGATGAAAATGTTATCAGCTATTTTTGTTATTTAAATCTATTTTCAACATATTGCAATGTGAATTCTTAATTTAATTATTATTTCTTTAAAAATATAATTAAATGTACAAATACACTTATCCTTTCGTTTTTTTTTCGTTTTTTTTCAATTGTGAATCTGACAGAAGCATTTTCATCAAACGAACCTGGAACGGGAGGATACGGACGTGTGGCTTTAGATTTTTTAATCCTTAACCATTCATAATTCATTTACCAAACTTATTTGTGTTTACTAAAAGCAGACAGTGGGGGCGTTATAAGCGTTCTTCCTTCACCTTAAAACAAAAAATAATATAATTTTTTAGAGTAAAACATGGGTTTTGACCAAAAAAAGATTCCCACCTTGCTACGATTGAAAGACGGCGATTTTTTCAATTGCACCACTTTCAACTTCAAATCCCAGACCTGGTCCCGGTAGAATAACTACATTTGTATGTACGAAACTGTTCCTAAAATAATTACATGAGTGAATGACAGAAAATGTTATGTTTATCAAACTTGTCAGCGTATCTTTAGTCTTTGATCTATAATAATGTCCCATTCATATATGGACAGGCATAACACTTATCACATTTTTTGCTTCTTAGTGTCGACGTAAAAATAATACCGATATTGCAGATATCGAGAATCTAAATTATAACAAATGAATAAAAAATATTGTTTTTCAAATATTTTTCACACCAGATACCACAAGAACGACCAGCGGATGTAGCCTTCGAAAAATAGTGATTCCAGGGAGTTTCCAGGCTATATTTGCACTATTTTTTTCAAATTTGCCTTAATTCTGCACGAAATTTATATATAAAAAATAATTAATTCCAGAAAAAGAGGGGTCCAACCCGGACCCCCATGCCCTCCTCTGAATCCGCCAATGGAACTATATATATCATTTTAATATAAAAAGGAGTGTAGACGAACAATTTTCTCTTAATAATTACAAGAGACATATAAAGAGTTGTATGGAAATATCTTCTCACGGCTTTAGAATACTATTCTAGTTCATATTTTATTTTGTTAAAATGTCAATAAGGAAAACATACAAACCATTTGAAGTACAACATCTAAGTCGTTCTCGAAAAAAAACCTACATTCATAATATTCAGGTTCATGTGCTTTGTAAAAAGGTATAGCCATTTTCGGATCAATTTTGCGAATTTAACCCATTCTGAAGAGGCCATTCTTTCCTTTCACTTAAGATACACTTTCACTAAGGAATCATACTTCAAAATACAGACTAAACAATTTTGTAAAAAAAAAAAAAAAAAAAAAAAAAAAGAAAAAAAAACAAAAAAAAACGTTAGAACCAAAATATTACTAATTGTTATTTGAAAGGGCTGCTATTCATTATTCTATCTCTACAGAATGATTTGGTTCTCTGTACTCTAAACTCAGTATTTGAAATGGTCATATCAGTCATGTCCTTACATCGTTACTTTACTTAATTCAACTTGCAATAGATGTTCAAATATCAAATTGTCACCCGCTGTTTTATTTCGATCCTATGAAATTTGTTTATTTATCGCCAAATGTGGTCACATTGCATCAGATTTTGTCATTGGAAAAATCGATACGGCACTGATATATACGACTAATCAGGCGAGATAACGTAACTTCCTTTCTTTTTCATATGTCAAATTTTGTTGTACATTGCTGGGGATGGGAATTTTATGAAGTTTTTTTGGAACGATTAAAATATTTATTAGTCAACATTTACAATAGAAGTTATGACAAAAATATGTTATCGCTTTCACAACGTTCTAGTGCTTTATCACTGATCATTGATATTTAAAAAAGGTTGACCTGTTATCTTGAAATAATTACCGACAAATTTTTCTTCTAAATGTAGATATGGGCTACTTAATGACAAATATTTGTAGGCAGACATTGCCCGGTTTTACTTTTTTTCCTCATTGACCGCTCCCGACATGTGGTGCTTCAATGACATATTTTAGCTGCGATCGATGTTGCTCCACATTTTTATGCTCTTCTTGCAACACTGGTGCTTTCAGCTGTATAACCCTGAGCATCGCCCAAGTTGGCACTCCATGGCGGATGGGGAGCAAGGGAGTGACCTTGATATAATTTTTTGTCGAGAATACCGCTCAAGTGCACGATAGGGGCCTTCTTGATCTCGTTTGAGGGGGTGATTATTGTTCACCTCTGGTTGACGACCCTCAGGCGACATCAAGATGTAGAGAGGAATGAAAGCCATGTCCTTGATAAACTGGAGTTTTCAATGTATCGTGTGCGTTCTTGTCACATGTACATTACTCCATATCCGTTCATTATTTTCTATGAAACTTCTATGGTATGTTTTGGCTCATAGAATTAAAAAAGTTTTGCCTACATTGATAAATGAGGATGAAACTGGTCATATCAAAAATCGTTTTATAAGATTCAATTTAAGACAGATACAGGATATTATTGATTATTCTAATATGTATAATATAGAAAGGGCTATTGTTTTTGTTGATTTCTCAAAAGCGTTCGATTCATTAGAATGGAATTTCATGTTCCAGACTTTAAATTATTTTGGCTTTAATGACTCATTTCTTATTTCGGTTAAAACTTTATATAATGATATTCAAACTTTTGTTATAAACAATGGTTTGATATCGGAAATGTTTAACAATACAAGAGGTATTAGAGAAGGTTATCCATTGTCCGCACTTTTTTTGGTTATTGCTGTCGAAATCATGGCTATAAGGTTAAGAAATAACAAAGATATAAGAGGGTTTCAAATTTAAATTGATGGATTAAATAGATGTTTAAAAATATTACAGTTAGCTGATGGCACTACACTATCTTTTAATCATAAAGAGGACATAGTACCAGCGTAAAATGAAATTGAAATTTTTGGTTCGTTTTCCGGTTTGGCTATAAATAAGAATAAAACAGAGGGTATATGGATTGGAAATATATAAAAAAAAAAAACAGTACTGAAAAAGTTGATGGAATTGGGTGGACACAAAAGCCAATTAAAGCTCATGGTATTTATTTTGGACACAAGAAGGAAGAGGGCGAAAAATTAAACTGGGAAGGGAAAATAGGGAAAAGAAACAATCTACTGGCAAACTTGAAAAAGAGAAATTTAACTATAATAGGTAAAATACTAATTATAAACTTTGATGTTGCCGCTTTTTACTTTTTCGTCTTGTGCACTGATAGTACCAGAAAAATATAAAAAAAGAAATTGAAAAGTGTTTTCGATTTATTTTGTCAGATAAACCTAACAAAATCAAATGGAAAACATTGATTGGAAAGTTCAAAGATGGGGGTATAAATTTGATTGATTTTGGTACTTATTTTGAATCACTTAAATAGTCATGGGTCACAAAATTTGTTGCAAAAGGTATTAGTAATTGGAAATTGATTCCTTATAAGTATTTTTCAGTTTTTGGTGACAGATTGTTTGTTTTTAATATGAAAATTAAAAAGGTACAGCATGTTTTAGAAAAGATACTAGTACCCGATTTTAATTAACATTTACTAAGATATTGGATAAAAGTAGGAGGGGGCAATCTAAAATACCAAAAAAAAAAAAAAAACTATATAGATATTAGAAAGCAAGTAATATGGGGAAATAAATTTATAACTTTTTGGAATAAATTTATAATTTTTTCGAAGAAATTCTATTAATAGTGGAATTGTTCATGTCAACGATATTCTAGACGCAAATGGAGAAATATGTCGAGGTATAATTTTTCAGAAATTAAACAATGGAAGTAACTGGATTGCTGAAATATTATATCTGAAAAAAGGCTATTCCAGCTAACTGGCTACTTGAATTAAAAAAGAACAATCTTGTAAAGATGTATCTTGTTTAACAAACAAGGCGTTTTATTTAGTATTTATTAAACATAAATTCTGTAAACCAATACCTGTATGGAAAAAATATTTCCCCATGGAAGAAGAAGAGAGCATCACCAATCTGCTTCATGTTATATTCTATTTTTGTAGAAGAGAATAAATCAAAAATGTTTAAGTATAAATTGTTGAACTGTATTCTTCCAAACAAAAAATGCTGTTGAAATGGAATATAACCAATCATAGGTTATGTAATTTTTGTAAGCAAGAGGAAAATTATTTACATTTTTTATTTCATGTTCGTTCTTAAATAGTTTTAGAAAGAAATAAACCAATAATGGTCGAAATGCAACATATCAAATACACTCACATTAAAACATAGTGTTTTTGGATACAAGATTTTTGATAAAATATATTTTGATTTTAAATTTTTTTATTACAATTTATGGATTTACTATTTTCAAAAGTTATTACATGTCTTAACAAAATAAGAAAAATATTAATATTTATAATGTGTTTTTTGGAAGAGATTAGAAAAAAAGAAAGTATGTTCTTAAAACATTAGTATGTGTTATTAAATAGAAGTATGTCAAATTTGTAATTACTGTCAATGATAATTTAAGTTGAATTATGTTATTATACCTGTATATTGTATCATTTCTGACGATACTGTCTTCAAAAGGCGCTTGGACTTTTAAGAAGGAATGTAACAAGCGTATTTCTAAAATAAAGTACTTATTTGTTGTTAAAAAAAAAAAAAACAAAAACAAAAACAAAAACAAAACAAGTAATAACTGTGTTCGCAAGCGAAACACAAAAGTCTCCCAAACAAACTCCCATGTCAGACTCCTGGGCATTATAAACACAAAAGTCTCCCAAACGAACTCCAATGTCAGACTCCTAGGCATTATAAAACCCCTTTCAAAAAAATTGAGCACGGGTTCCCTTTATAATTAACTTTATACATAGGTTGAAATCAAAACATAACACACAGCAGAAAACACGTTTTCTCAAAATTATAGCCTTTTGGCTTGGTTGCCATAGCAAGTAAATGCTTCATTATCCATAACAATGAATTCCATACCTTGTTTCAAAAAAGAATTTGGGCAGGGGTTCCCCTTATAACCTTAATAATACATATAGCTGTAATGAAAATACAATTATCAATAATATTAATGCGAATTCTCAAAATTTCAATTTTTTGTATGGTTTCCATGACAACGGTACTAATTTTGAAAATTATAGCTTTTTGGCCTGGTTTCCATGGCAACCAAATGCTCCATTATCCATAACAATGAATTTCATACCTTGTTTAAAAAAAATTGGGACAGAGGTTTCCATGGCAACGGTACTAATTTTTAAATTTCTAATTCTGTTGATCCCTTTCTTACATGACAAACATCTTTCCTATGAAGTCTTACGGAGTCACAGTTACCAGTTTTCAAGATATAGTGAAAAAATGGTGAAAAAAATTCAAAAATTTCATTTTCCCATAGGGTTAAGATGGAGGCCCCACCCCTATTTGAGCCCCCATATGTACCCTTAATGAACCCTAATCTGAAATTCTTTTAGATGATGCACAACTAAATATATGGGGCTAACATCCTACAAAGTTTCAAAGGTCTAGGTCAAATGGTATCCGAGATCTACTCTGGAAAAGTTCATCCGGACGAGAAAAAAAAAAACATTTTAAGTAAGTATATGATAAAGTTCAACATCAGTGTTTTAATCACGTGTTTCACGCATGAGATTCTCGTTTTATCTGCAAATTATTCTTCTTCTCTTGTCTGCCACAATTGAAGATCCTTATGTTGTGTGTCTTCATTTTTCTTTTCTGTGCCATACTTATGTTGTGTTTCTGTTTCGTTGTTAATTCTGATGTTGCCATTATCTTTGGACTATTCGTTTTGGATTGACGGCTCGGTTCTAACTTACTTTGTTGCCTTCTTTACTTTTTAATCCTTTTATAATTTTTGTACTTGTGAAGGGTCCTGTTCATATTATCGTATTTGTTGTGGCTTTTAATTCACATCATCTCTCCTTCATATGATTATGTTTTCAATGCAAATTAACTTAAAAAATGCTTTGAATCTGATTACTCATAAACATGCCATCGAATTAATATGAAACAATGCATTTTATCTAAAACGCTCTCTACGAAAATTGTGTTTCATGAAACGTCTCAAACATGTATTGACGTCATAAAAATCAATGACATCTTATTCAAACAACTGTGAAAATCAAAACATTTGAACATCCATAAACCGAAATGTGTGTAAAAGCTGACAGAGAACAAATTTCCAATAGTATCTAAAAAGGAAAGCAAAAATCAGCTGAGTACAGAGTTTTGCAGGAGGGAGATACTCCTGCACGGCTCTTCGCTAAGACCCTGGGTTACATTCGAATATAAATACCCAGCCCATGGTTAAATGACAATAATCATATACCTGCCATGAATTATTTCTTAAATCTAATCCCATCCCAACCTTAAAACTGTACCCTGACGCTTAATTTATAACCTTAAATCCATAGTAAAAGACCATATCGGAGTTCTGATATTTAGATTCACTTGGTCTTGTTTTCTGCCTGGCGTTACAAACCTGTCCGTCTCATATGACTAAGAATGTACTTTTAAAACAATTTAAAAGCGTTTTAGACTCTTCGACGTTACGTTTTCTATACTTTTACATGTAAAAAAGTTGTCTGGAAAAGCCTGATACTACTAGTACTAGAGGTAGGAAATAGTCTAAAATGAAAGGACAACAGTAAACATCTACGATGACGGAAGATTACAATCACAGAACTGCACTAGAGAAAGATATATGAAGAACAAAAGACAAACGTTAGGAACTCGGGATCGCTGACACTAGCAAAAGCTAGCTGTAGTTCTAACCCAGTTTATGGGTACCCAAACCTGACCTTTCTCTATCCCGTTTCCCTATAGTAAATAAGTACATGTATACAAATAAAATCCAATACAGGTAGACTATTAACTCTAAGACCACTGTCTTGAAAAAGGATAAGACAAAACGTAATTTGAAAAAATGGGTTGAAGAGTGCTCGCCGCTATACTACAGGTAACTCAAGCAGTCTAGTCTGCCGGTACAGCACTGTCGTACCCCAGAAGAGGTTGTTACAACCAAGAGAAAGACTCCCAGAGGTAAATCGTAGATTCATTCAATTTTTTAAGGTGAAGTTCTCAATATAAATGTTTGTACATTGTTTTTATACCTGCAAAAGATTCAAGCTTTGATTCATTTGAAATATAGTTATCTTCATTCAAACATCTATCGAATAAAAACATTTGTCAACTCTGGCTATTCCTCTTAGACTTTAAGCCACAAAGTGGTTTTATTTTCTGTGTTTGTCTGGAATTAGCTTAGTCATTTTGATTTTTTGATATCTAATGTTTTTATCAGCTTAGTGTAAAA
The DNA here is from genome assembly GCA_002080025.1 of Modiolus philippinarum. NCBI lineage: Eukaryota > Metazoa > Mollusca > Bivalvia > Mytilida > Modiolidae > Modiolus > Modiolus philippinarum. Next base: position 138,128 of record MJUU01007112.1, read on the forward strand.
AATGGATAAAAGGAAACACCTACAAATGTATGTTTTTGGCTAAATACTTTATGACATTGAACATTTCAGAGTAATTTTAATAACAGTTCTTAAAATTCATAAAATAATGCTGCATGAACTCTTACATTATTCTTTTTAATGATCATCAGCGTTGACAAAGTTTGCCTTTTTATTTTTAGCAATTTGTGATGGAAAAATAAAAGAGAAGGCTTGTAAAATTATATACCGAAACGACGCTATTTTCTATCGAAGTGAAAAAAGTATAAATGGAACTCCAGAAACCAATAGCGGTGGCCGATGTGTCGAGCCTGAAAAATGTGGAGATTGTAACGATGGATTTTATGGCGATGGTCCATATTGTCGCAGTAAGTTGCTTCTGTTATTGAAATTGTTTAATAAACAAATATAGGGATACGGAGGAAATGTACATGGGACAAAATTCCTATAAATACGTGGTAAGATTAAGCAAATGGAACAACGCTTTCATAAGTACAGTTTTACATAAAAATCAAAATATTTTACAATAGGGGTGACACATGTGAAATTTTATTTTCAGTAATTCTGGTATTACCTAATGCCTTTTATTTTTTTTTTATAAATATATGTATACAAAAATACCAATGTCGCATAATAAACAATAAGTTTATTCATCGAGTAAAAAGAATTGCTTTTATGATTGCTTTTCAATTCCTAGTCGTTTCAAAATAAATATAAGCGAGTTATCTCCAATATTGCAGTACATTCTATATAAAAAAATATTTTAAAACCGGAAAGCATACGAGCATAACACGATTTTTACCATCTTTAAGACACAGTAATAAGTGCGATTGTACAAAAAGATAGCTGTAAATTTCACATACCTCTTGGTGATAAATTACGGAAGCGTATTGATTCCACATGAAGAGAAAATATGTCGTTATTATGAGATAATATCTCATATGAGATATTTATCTCATAATTATGAGATAATATGTCATAATTATGAGATATTATTTAAAAATTTTCACGATATGAATCTAACACGGGTGGGTGTGCGAGACAAGGAAATCCCACGCACCTAAGGGCAAGATTAAGGTTGTCTCCGACGAGGCTTCGCCGAGTCAGAGACTACCTAATCTTGCACGAGGGTGTGTGACATTTACCTTGTCTCGCACACATACCCGTATTTGATTTGTTTTCTCACCCTGCCAACACAAACGGGCAGTTGCTTATTTTGACATTGGAAATAATGTTTCGTACTATCAAGCATAACGTTGCATTTCTGTTGACACTGAATAATTCAAAACATACTACATTATACAATTATTTACTTGGCTTACTCAGGCTTTTAATTTGTGTTTACTTATACACTGAAATCGTCGATCTAAAATTTGATCTTCCTGAATTTTGTTTACCTACGAGAGTTACGTCCCCCTTTTATGACGTCAAAAGATTCGAGCGGGATTTTTGAATGTTGAGAATGATGTAATTTTCAGAATTATCTGGCACATATAATTGGTGTCAAGAGTTAAAGACACAGTTTTCTAAGTCGACGTTGTTGGAAAATGTGCTTATCTAAAAAGAAAAAACAAGAAGACAAGTGCAATTTGAATGTCAAGTAGAAACAAAAACCGCGGGAAAAAGATCGTGTTGGTGTTCTCACCCAGGTGGATGGATGAGGCAGAAAATGGGTGGGCGAGACGGAAAAATCTCACCCAGGCATTGGCTACATAGAAAGCACTACAGGTAGGGTGAGAAATAATTATCTCATAATTATGAGATGTTAATTAATAATTTTTAGATACTATTTCATCTGAATGAGATATTATCTCATAATTATGAAATATTATTTCATAATCATGATATAATTATCTCAGTATTACAAGATAATTATCTCAGTATTATGAAATAACATCTCATAATTATGAGATAATTATCTCATAATTATGAGATGATTATCTCATAATTATGAGATAATTATCTCAAAATTTTAAGGTTATATCTCATTATTATGACTTGTTATCTCAAAATTTTGAGATAATATCTCATAATTATTGAATTATATCTCAAATTATGACATACTTATCTCATAATTATGAGATATTATCTCATTATAACGAGATATTTTTTTATCATGTGGCATCAATACGTTTCCGTAATAATTACTCAAAACATGTCATTATTTATATACACTGTAGAATCTTCACCTATGGTACATTCTAAGCTATTTATTTCTGGAAAATGAATTGAGTAAATGAGAAAAATAGAGGCTCAGAGACTGAGCCTGTATCGCTCACCTGACTAAATGCTTCTATGCCATGCAGGACCAAAAATGAAGTTTTTTACCAATTGGGCTAATGTTTAGCTATGTTCTCCAACGTTAAACTATCTTCTGTACTGGAGGCCCTGTTTTTTTGTCGGATCTAAATAAAATTAAAATTTTTTGTAAAGTACCTTCCATACATCATTCCTTTAAAGTTTGGTTGAATTTGCTTCAGTGGTTTCAGAGGAGAAAATGAAAATGTGATTTTCATTTGGGTCCAATGTTAAACCTAAGTTCCGCGCTGGCGGCCATGTTTTTTTTATCTGATCGGAACAAAATGAGCAATCTTTGTAAAGGACCTTCCATACATCATTACTGTAAAATTTAGTTGAATTTGCTTCAGTGGTTTCAGAGGAGAAGATGTTATAAAGTTTAATGTGATTTTTCAGAGGAGAAGATGTTATAAAGTTTAATGTGATTTTTCCCACAGGGTCCAATGTTAGATTATGCTCCGCGCTGGCGGCCATGTTTTTTTTTATTGAATCAGAGCGAAATGAGCAATCTTTCTTAAGGACCTTTAGTACATCATTCCTGTAAAGTTTGTTGAATTTGCTTCATTGGTTTCAGAGGAGAAGATGAAAATGTGATTTTTCCCATAGGGTCCAATGTTAAACTATGCTCGGTGCTGAGGGCCATGTTTTTTACTTTACTGGCTGGGAAAGAAATGAGCAATCTTTGTTAAAGATCTTTAGTACATCATTCCTGTAAAGTTTGGTTGAATATGCTTCAGCGGTTTCAGAGAAGAAGATGAAAATGTGATTTTCCCATAGGGTCCAATACTAAACTATGTTCCGTGCTGGCGGCCATGTTTTTTATCGGTTTGGAACGAAATGAGCAATCTTCATGAAGGACCTTTACATCATTCCTGTAAAGTTTGGTTGAATTTGCTTCAGTGGTTTCAGAGGAGAAGATTAAAATATGATTTTCCCCAAAGTGTCCAATGTTAAACCTAATTTCCGCGCTGGCGGCCATGTTTTTTCATCCGATCGGAAGGAAATAAGCAATCTTTGTAAAGGACCTTCCATACATCATTCCTGTAAAGTTTGGATAAATTTACCTCTACGGTTTCAGAGAAGAAGATAAAAATGTAATTTTCCCATACGGTCCAATGTTAAACTATGTTCCGTGCTGGCGGCAATGTTTTTTTTTATCGGTTTGGAACAAAATGAGCAATCTTTGTAAAGGACCTTCCATACTTCATTCCTGTAAAGTTTGGTTGAGTTTGCTTTAGTGGTTTCAGAGGAGAAGATGAAAATGAGGAATATTAAGATATTTTGCACACACGAGATATAACAGAAATAACAGAAGTCATAGAAGTTCATCACGCAATCTTTTTATATGAAATGTATAAAATATTTGACTTTATGTTTTCTTAAATATTTGTTATTTATTTTGAAATTATTAGAGATTAATTACCTACCTTTAAAAAATACAGTAATCTCTTGACCGTGGTATTTGCCAAACATACATTCTCTGACCTTCCCTGACAAACTTCTTCAAGATAGTAATCGAGCCTAACAGAAATTTCAGACAAAATTTTCATATGTTATAAAGTTCACTGTCACAGTCATCTTTAACTGATATCATGCCTAGAAAACTTGGCCAGAATAGCTGTTTTCAGCAACTTTTACATAGAATATATAGGGACTCTGAGAATGCTTATTGTTTAGCTTTCATATGAAATATATTTGGCAGACAGATTTTTGTTATTCTTTTATAAGAGAGATACATTCAAGTTATCCTTTGACTTGAAAACTCTTTTAACAGAAATATATGATGAAGTTTTAAAGAATATAGGTAATTCATAGAAAAAAATTAAACGTACAAAACTTGTCAGTCATTTGTGACGTCACAATTAAAAGGACCACAGGCCTACAAATCAACTCGATTCCTCAACCGACAGAAATCGAATGTACGATGTCTAAGGGGCTTTGACTTAATTGATAAAAAAATATTGATACACAACATTAAAAATATCAACCTTTTCAAGTTTGTAAACATAATTGTTGGTCATGGCTTGTCCATGTCTACTTTTAAAATGTTAGTGTTACTGGATGTGGTTTGTTTCCATTGATTTATTCACTTTTTCAATTTTGGGGCCATTTAGGGCTTGCTAAATGGTGTGAGGTTCCTCACTGTGTTGAAGTCTGTACGGTGACCCCTTAGATTCTTTGCTTTTGGTCGTTTTAACCGGCGGAGATGAGATGTTATCTCCTTGACATTTACGCAATTTTCTTTCCTTTTCATGATTACATAGGACAATTAAAAATCTCACCTGCCATTTGGCATACTTACAGAACAGCCTAAGCAATTTCAAAGACTTAAACTCAAAAACATACAAAAAAACCTCATAAAACACATGAAACATTAAAAAAAAATAAATAAATAAATAAAACATAGAGAAAAATTAAGACGTTATGTTTTTGTTCTCGTATCTTTATACTTTTTTTCGAGATCAGTACATCCCCACATATTTTTGCCTTTTATAAGAAATGTTTGGTTATCTTTTGCATTTATTTTTGAAAAAAAATCGTGTTGTTTTAACAAATGACAATGTTTTACTGTTTTTTCTGTTTTGAAAATTCGACCCCGTAGACAGTGCCTGCATACCTTAATCATTTATAGCAATATGTATTATTAAATACGAGTATGTGATAAAAAACAAATGTTGAATAACTGTACGTACAATTGAATTTACACACACCTGGTTGAAAATTGACTGTTACAAAAAATGTAGTCTTCAACTCAAGTTCCAGCTGATAATTTAGTGACTCTTCTGGATGTTATTGCCTCGGGTAATTATTGCTTATATACAATGTATTACTGTCTGTTAAGTTTAGCCAAATCAAAGTGCTTGAATAACATTACACTTTTTAATACACTTAGTAAACAGGCTGGTGTAATAGTTGTGTATTCAATTTATATATTCCGTTTATATAAAGTTTTTGTTTACTGTTTTTGGAAATGTATTAGTAGGGCTATAAAGACACAAGAAAATTTTGGATTTGAGCTACATTGATGATAAAATAAAGTTTCTTTATCCAGTTTGTCCTCCCATTCCTAAATGCAAGCACAGGAGATGTACTAACATATCTGACAATCACTGTGAGTATTGTGAAGGAGAATATTCTGATAACCTTTACTGGCGAGCGTATACTAGACATAGAGATGCAGAAGGAAAAGAAGACCGTACGTTCAAGAATTGTATAAGTAAGTAAAGTACTTTTGGTATTCGTATTGTACGCGACTTCATAATAATTGACCATTTTACTCAAAAGATAATGGATTTTGTATTCTACTAAATATACTTCAGATTTTACCTGTTTATCTTAAATAGGATAATCACACACCCACACATGCATACATAATTATGACCACCTCTTAAAAACATGACAGCATTCTTCAAGGTTAAAGGTCATTCTTGATGTACATACAAAATATAGTAAATTAAACAGATATTTTAAGATTTCCACTAACTAAAGGGATTGGAATGGAGTTTACACTCACAGTAAACAAAGGACCCTGTATTATTGATACGATAGACACAATTTGATGTGAACGCAAAAACAGGCTGTTCTTTGTGCATCTTGTACATACTTAAATTAGGTGTGAACTTGTATAAACATGTCGTTGAGACATGTGTTTTTTAAAAGATGATATAACTGTTTTTTTATAGAATCTTTGAGACAATGTGCTTTTCAAGCTTTAGAGAGAATCTAACTCTGAGCACTTTCTTTTGATTCGTAATATAAGTTATCATGCATTGAACCAACTAATATGATTATTTAGATAGTGTCGAAAATCGTTGAACGGCAAGCGACCTTCAGGTCGCGCCGTTCAACCATTTTTGACACTATCTAAATAATCATATAAGTTGGTTCAATGCATGATAACATTTTTGTGCGGTTATTAAAACCTGTTTGTGTTTAACTAAGAAAACGATAATGACAAAATGACCTACATTTAACTACAGGATTATACACATAAACGCTATGTCGACTGAATGCGTACTCTGGACAATACACAGCCGAATGATGTATTGATTTTTCATGTTGTATAAATATGATAAAGTTTACATGGCGTTTTCGTAATACATGGAGCGAAAACCTTTGAAAATGAAAGCAAATAAAATATTTCATATAATTTACGTGTTATTCCAAGTATAGATGTATTTCACATTTTAATTTTTTAATGTAAATATCAGGCTGAAATTAGTTTTACATTACGTGGAAGTAAACTATGTTAAACTTTAATTACGATATGTTTATTTATCCATGCTTACTGCATGTTTGTGAATTTTGTCCTTATGTACAATTCTTATATGTACGCTTTTGAATGACTTTGGTCTACATGTAGGTGAAATACTACATTATCAAGATTATTGATTGTCTTGTGTAGGGTGGACATGGTTATTTAGCAGGTGGTTAATCAGCCAATAGAATCCAAGTTTACATCCGCATAACCGCACAATTATATTTATCAATCTGAATTCAAACGACTACATGCATGTTATTGCATTAATAGTCAAAATCTGCCTTTTAAGTGTATAAGAAGAGTTCGTAAATGAAATAATCAGCGGAATTGGTGGGATGACAGTTCGTTTCGTAGTTATGTACAGCATTACACTTTTAATCCATTGTTTAAATGAATTGATAAAGCAGAACCAGAATGATTTCATAAGTAAAGTAGCTGTCCGAAATTTTCGTTCAACTGCATATTGCAGATGTATATGGCGACAATTAATTTATATTTTACAAACTTATAAAGTTTAATTAAAAATTAAATTCCAGAGGCATGTTCCTGGCGTAAAGACAGTACAAGGTGTTACCCTGGAAATTGCACTAACGAAATTTATTCTTCTTGTAAATGTCTCGATGGTTTTGGTGGCCATCATTGTGATGAAAGTAAGTAAATGAAACATATGCAATGATCATTCGTTTAGCATAAAATAAGGGTTGCAATGTTAATTTTCCGAACCTGGAAGTAAGCAAAAATAAATCATATCAGGGATACACAAATTACTCAAAGCACAAAAACATCAGAGATTTGGCAAACCGTCAATAATATAGCAATGTAGAAATGCTTTTTCTTGTGCAGTTCCTTGATATATTGTCCCATGTAACTCTGTTTTCAGCCATTATAGGCGTTTCCTGTTATTTTCAATGAATTATATAATATTCAATTTAGATATTAAAATTAAAATAGAGCGACTTAAGAAGCCAAATCTTGTAAAAATAGAATTCAAATACAAAAGATAACAGGAAACACCAGCAATAGCAAAAAAAAATTGCAAATACACCACAATCCACCTAGAAACTGCACAAAACGAACAACACAAATAAAAAAAACGTAAATAACGATATGAATTCGGGATAGCCGGCATTAGCAAAAGCTAGCGGTAGGGTGAAACCGGTTTATGGGTAAAGATCCCTTTCTCTTTCCCGTTTTCCTTTAGTTTAATAACAAATAAACCCAATACAAATAGACTACTAACTCCCAAAAGAAAAGAACAAGACAAAGCGTAATTTAAAAAGATAGGTCAAGGAAGGCTCGCAACTTAACTTCTAGAGAGCTCAAGGAGTCTAGTCTGCTGGTAAAATACTGTCGCGCTACGGAAGAAAAAATCAATCTCAAAACTTCCAAAAGGATTTGGTAAAGAATCATCATGTTTTCCAGTACACATCGGCAGTATCAGTGAGAGCCTAGTATATACCTATAAAATCTTCAGGTCATTGGATTCTAAAGCCAATTTAACGGATTAATTCAGAATATCCTGTCAATATCCCATATTGCGTAAAGAATACAAGTTTCGTACGAGTTTATCTGGATTTTTTTTATCAGTTTTTGGCATTTTTAATAACATTTCAGTTAAAACGAGTTTGAGAAATACCTTAGTAAAAAGCTGTTTTCGGGTCACGCCATATTTTGATATCAAATATTCATATCTTCTATTTAACTTCATAGGTAAATGCTCTTAATTAAGGTGGTAGACCTGGGGTAGGAGGAGATAACTCTGATTTTCGTTTTTTTATTACTTACACAATAAATAGAATCAATATAATACTTATGATCGTAAAATGTTTTCCACACAGCAAATAAATATTCATTTTGCCATGAAAACAAATATCAAACACCCAGTTATTTATAAGGAGTGCATTTTACTCTACATTTTTGCAATGCTGTCCAAAGATAATGCGGAAAATGTGTAAAAGTCGAATTTCTTCCAAGGGAGGTAATTTATAGCACATATTCAGCAATTTTATTGTTTTTTATACCCCGCCACACGTAGTGGCGAGGTATTATGTGATACCCCAAGTCGTGTGTCCGTCCGTCCGTCTGTCCGTGCGTCCGTCCGTTCCCCGAAGATTTCCGACTGATAACTTGTGAACGAAATAACATAAGATCTTCAAACTTGGTATGTAACTTGTATACCACAAAACTCAAGCCAAGTTCGATTTCGGGTTCAGAGGTCCAAGAGGTTCTTGAGTTATGCCCTTTGAAACTTTGAATTTTTGCGAATTTTAGGGTTTCCGACTGATAACTTGTGAATGAAATAATATATTGTCATCCAAATTGGTATGTAACTTGTATACCACAAAATCAGGCCAAGTATGATTGGTTCAGACGTCCAAGGGGACACATAATACCACGGGTGTAACCCCCCGTGGTATTATGTGTCGGGTATTTGACCCCCCAAAAAACCTCAAATGACCTAAAAATGACATAAGTTTGATAAAAAAAGCAAAAACAGCACAAAAAACCCCATATTTTTTGGCCCTCAAAAAAAAAATAGGCACAAAAACATCCCCCAAAAATAGTTACACAGAAAAAGTGAGAAAAAAATTTTGACCCCCCTCTCCCAAAAAAAAAAAATAGCCGGCAGTACAGCGTAGAAAAAAATCTAAAATTTAGTCATCTGTAATTCTTCTTCATAAAAAGAACCTATAATTTCTTCGTCTTTTAAATCTTTTATTTTATAAGTAATAGGGTTTGTATTTAAAACTTTTACAATTACAAATATTTCTTTTGTCCAACGAGTAGTATAACCCTTTTCAAAATGACCTTTCTTTTTTGTTATTCTTACTCTATCTCCTACTTTAAATTTAGGTTTTTTATTTTTTTCTTTTTTTCTGGATATAAATTTTCATATACTGTTAATTCATTTTTTAATTTACTTGCTTCAACTGGTGTCATTTTAATCGAAGAATGAAATGTATTATTATAGTTTTTAACCAATTTATCTAATACATCATAATATTTAAAAGTTCCAGAGGCAGTAAAATATTTAAACATATGTTGTTTCATCGTTCCTATCCAGCGTTCAACTACACTAGATTTTTCTTCATTTTCGGTTGAATATAATTTTATTATTATCTTTTAGCAATTCTTTTACTTGCCGATTATAGAATTCTGATCCTTTATCTGACCACACAAAGGAAGGTTTTCTTTCTTTAAATAGTGTTTTAAACGCTTCACTTACCGTTACTCCTGTTTTATTTTTTAATGGAATTAACCAACCATATTTACTAAATACATCTATAACTGCTAATAAGTATTTATAATGTTTATTTTGTTTTGAATATTTTTGCATATCTACCAAATCAACTGCCCATGTTTGATCTATTGAATTTACGT
>MJUU01007112.1:148074-165476 GCA_002080025.1 Modiolus philippinarum
GAAAATGCACCAAAAATCAATAATGATACAGAACGGGGTAAAACAATAAAAAAAAAAGACACAATACTTGGGTAACGTAAGGACAAAACAAAACATGGGCTCAAGAGTATAAAAAGCCAAGGGAGTTAACCGAGATCGGGATGGGAAACCAGAAAAAAAGGTTAGAGATATCAGAAGACAAATCGATACCAACATAAAAGTCTGGATAGAGTACAAACCTCAATACACAAGAATCAAACAGCACAAAAGGAGGCATCAAAATAGAATAAAACAATGGAAAGAGGTTTTGGGTTAGAATACTGAACCCGGTTGCCCCACCCCAACCGTCCAACCACTCTCACACCATTTCGCTACGCTCACGGTGCTCTACGTTCTTGACGCTTGGAAGTAGGGTTACGGTTATATCAAGTAAAAGCTCAACAACATTGAATGGAATACCAATAGCATTAGGAAATGGAGAGCTAATTAGTCACGGTTGAGTGCACAACAAACTAATGAAAAAATTAACATTGACCCTATGGGAAAAAAGTGTTCTAGGGTGACGTGATACACTACTACAAACAGAGATGACGAAATTCAATACACTTACGCAGTCTGGGAGTCACTTTCCTCAGTATTAATGACTTTTTTAAATAAATGGAGAAACTTACTGCATGCATTGAAAAGACGAAATCAAGTTTTTAAGTTGAAGATTTTTGTTGAAGGGATACGACACAATAGGTACTTACATTCATCAAAATTTGAGATCTGTATTATCTTTTGTTCTTGTAAGAAATTCTACGTCCTTCGCAATTCTACATTGTCGAAATGCGCATATGCAGAAAATAAACTCACAGTAACTTCGGTATTTAGTTATTTCTCTCGTTGCACAACGCTGGACTCGTCAAATGGCATAATTTCTTATACTCATTAAGGATATCCCAATCTTTAATGCCTATCATTAAAATTTCTATCATTTGTATACGCTTTTCTCTAAATAAACTTATTGTCATCGTTGTATCAAACTTATACAAATATGTTTAATACCAGTTCGTTTACGGTTTTAGTAGTATTCCAGCTAAGAATCAGGCAGTTAGCAACATAAAAAATTTAGATTCTGTATTTTATGGCTAAGATGTATTCATTTGGTCATAAAAACTCATCCCATAAAGTTTTTACATTCGAAAATGTGTTAGGTCTTGAGATAGTTTTTGACTTGTTATACAGAGCAAAAAATGGCGGGAAAATTTTCCCGTACTTTTGTCTGGATAATGTAGCTAATAACTCAAGAAGTCAAAATAATACAGAACTTTTATCTATCAAAATGACGTTTTCTTGGTTAGTTTCATGATTTTTATGCCCCCGCGACGATAAGTCGGGGGGCATATTGTTTTACCCTCGTCCGTCCGTCCGTCTTCTGTCCGTCCGTCTGTCCGAGGGGGGTACATGGTTTGTCCGCGCTACTCCTCCTACAGTTTTTATGCTAGAGAGTTTTTATTTTGCAGATCATTTGTACATATATTGAAGATGTGCATGTGATAAGGATTTTGATTTTGGTGCATTTTTGTCAAAAATATACATTGTTGAACTTAGTCATTTTTTGTGATTTTTCATAGAGGGTACATTGTTTATCCGCGCAACTCCTCAAACAGTTTTGATGGTAGGAAGTTTTTATTTTGCAGATCATTCGTACTTATATTGAAGATGTTTTCATTTTGGTTAATTTTTGTCAAAAATATACATTGTCGAACTTGGTCATTTTTTAGTGATTTTGTGATAGAGGGTACATAGTTTGTCCGCGCAACTCCTCCTACAGTTTTGATGTTAGAAAGTTTTTATTTTGCAGATCTTTCGTACTTATATTGAAGATGTGCATGTGGTAAGGATTTTGATTTTGGTGCATTATTGTCAAAAATATACATTGTTGAACTTAGTCATTTTTGGGGTGATAGAGGGTACATAGTTTGTCCGCGCAACTCCTCCTACAGTTTTGATGTTAGAAAGTTTTTATTTTGCAGATCATTTGTACCTATATTGAAGACGTGCTATCTGGAAAGGATTTTGATTTTGATGCATTCATTTTTTGGAAAAAATACACATTGTTGAACTTAGTCATTTATTGGATGAATTATTAATACAGGGTACACAGATTGTCCGAACAGCTCCTCCTAGAGTTTTGAGGCTAGGAAGCTTTAATTTTGCAGTTCATTTGTACCTTTATTGAAGATGTGCATGTGGTATGTATTTTGATTTTGGTTCATTTTTTTTCAAAAATATACATTGCTCAACTTTCAATTTTTGGTGATTTAGTAATAGAGGGTACATAGTTTATCTGTGCAACCTAGAATAACATGTGTTTAGCGGGGGCATCATGTGTGTCTTACAGACACAAATATTACTAAAAAATCCCAATTTGATTCAACCTTGCGCGAAGGCATGTCATCCTCTAGTTTTTTTTATTATTCTAAATGTATATATGTTTTATTGCTTAATTGTTTGTGTCTTGTATATATGCTTATCAACCTGTAAGGGTAAAAAGTAGCAATGATTAACTTTGTTGAAATCAAACATCAAAAGTTTGCATTTTTTCCTCAATGTGCTACTGCACCAATGCATTTTGCCTATTTCTTAGACGGAATGGTACTTTAAAAAGACAGCTTTTCTTTAAGAATTGTATTTAAATTTATTTTTAGGACTTCAATAGATGTCATGAAGAGGAGATTTAAAAAAAAATATATAACAGTTATTCTATTTTGTCCGCTTTGTACTTTATTGTTATATTTGTAAAAAATAATAATAAAAGTGTGTACATCTTTCGCTTGGCAATTATATTTGCATATTATGTAGCTTTCAGCTACATGTACTAAACTATCTTTATGTAATTATCCGAATTTCATCGAGGGGGTTGCACGGGGATCTGAATTCCCATTACTCACATTTGTTGGACCTAGTCTCCAATTCCCCAGATTTTTCGGACCCATTTTTTTCCCAATTCCTAACCGACTTCCGTTTTCCCCACATCCCACTTGTGTTTTTTTTCACCATCATTTCCATGCATTTCCAAATTTTAACCCTCCAAATTCCAAAAACCGTGTCATTCCGGTCCTCGAATTTCATTAGGTTGTTTATGAATATTTTTTTGCAAAGGGAAGTAATACAAAAATAAGTCAACAGTCCGAGGGACTGGTTTGCTGCTCCACTGCAGCAAGCAAAGGTTGTAAATTGTCACACCAAAAATTCTACTTTTTTAAGCCACGGTAAGTAATTATTTTTCATAGAAAAAATACCCCAAAACCAAAGATATAGAGTTTTAGCTTATAAGAAAACATTAACCTGCATGTTCTTTCTTCCCTTCAATCAATCGACACCTTTCGAAATCTGTCAAATCACGTATCACACCTATTTTTATGTATTTTTTTCACGAATCTCTCTTCCAAAAGGACTTAAGGCTAATGCACGCTTAGAAAGATCAATCCCGAATCCCAGTTATTCCCATTGAGACCCTTTACCCAAGGAGCAGGCCAGGAGCAAGTAATAAGGTAACAACATACATACACTCATGATAGCGTATACATTTATAAGTTATGTCAATAATCCATATATCTCTTTATAGATTGCATTTTTATTTATCTATTTAAATTGCAAATATTTGATGAGATATCTTGTATCCCTTAAAATATCTCCAGATATCTCTTTAGAAAAATCAGTGGAACACATCCCTGCAATTAAATGATACAATTATTCCTAAAATTAAAAGGACGAATAATCCATTTCCTGAAACCCGTAGGCCCATGATCGATAACAGCAGTCTTCATGTGGAAATCAAGGTAATTATGAAGAATGTGATTGCTATCTATGGCTACTGGTTCATGAATAACAATGAAGGGATATCGAGTAATTGCAAATGAGACACATGGCAAAACTAAGCTATGGAACAACGCTTTATTGTTGTTCTTCGTCTTGAAGTCACCATGATGCCTTCAACAATGAGCTTTACTCATACCTCATAGTAAGTCCAAGACGACCCTAGCACCGGTTTGAGCGTAATTCATTGCTAGATGTCAAGTAACGCTACACCCATGTCCTTTTTAGCTGTTGATTCATGGATGGGGGTCGTCAACAAACATAAACATAAGTGTCAAAGTGCTCTAACAATTGCTGTCATGATGTACTAACTGGTTGCAAAAACCTGAATTTATCGCTTATGCATAAGGAAATGGTCAGAGACAACATTCCAGTTTATTCACTAGCCCAACTGAAATTCAAATATAAACTGGTTTAGACAGTTGTAGCTAAAATCTTATGTGCTTGCTCATCACATATGACTGAGGAATCAAAACCACCATCTGGTAGTGGAATCGGCATTGCTCATAGATGCAACTGTATCAATAATTGCAGGATATATGTTCGTGAAAAAATTTTGCTTTATCACTCACACATGACCAGGGCCGAGTTGTATAATGATATAGACAAAAATGTAAGTCAATTACCAAGTGACTACATGATTACTCGTTCAGGCTCTATGCTGCTTGCTCAAGACGGTAATTGAGCTCGCTCATGCATAAATGGTTGATTTGGGTTGTACTCGTATATTCATGCAACTGCAGGTCAAAAATTATGTACCTACAAATTACGAACGCATCTCAATTCTCAATATTTGCAATTGTTGAGGCCTCAATACCACTTTCAGAGAGGTAGGTGTATTGTTGTTAAGAAAGGAAAATCCACAAATGGGAAGCTAAAAACATCACATTTGGCCGATGTATTCCATACATACATCTTCATCAACATTGGCGGATCCAGAGGGGGTTCCGGGGGTTGGAACCCCCTTTTTTCTGGACAAGCATGTTTTTTTAATGAATATCCTGATGTTTTATTAAAAATACCCTCAAAATTTTCGCGCCTCGCTCCGCTCGGCCAAATCCCCTTTCATTTCCTATTTGAACCCCCCTTTTTCTAATTGCCTAGATCCGCGCCTGATCAATATGCATAAAATCAAAGTATGAAGTATGAGTGTTTTATTCTTATTGGTTAAAAACTTACCAAGGTACATTAGAGGAGGCTACTCCTGGAATCCCGAATTATTTTTCTCGTCCAAACATCCCAAACTTAAAGAGGAAGATAACTTAAAATTGATGAAGTCTCGATTTCTAGTGAATTTATTCCTTGAAATCCCGGACTTTAAATTAGGGGACGACCATTTGATTTGGGCGTTTTTGCCTAGGAAATTTATTTATTTTCATGAAAATTTCGAACAAAATTATTTATTTTCACCAAATGTCACATCAAATAATTTATGCACATAAGAAACAAAAAAAATATTCTTCAAATCAACATTAATTTATTTATTTAAGCGGCAGGTAGAAATAAAATATCAATTTTCACTTGCAAATAATTTACAAAATCGCCAAAGCCCCCCCCCCCCCCCCCCCGAAAATCAAATGGTCGTCCCCTTATAAAAATCCCTAATTTCTATGCTTTAAGGTCGGCGCCTTAGAGGGTTGTACACGTCATAGACAGACGTTACTATGGGTTTGTGTTGAGGTCGAGAGATTTTAGAATTCTGAGAGTAAAAATAACTACAGGGAAATGTGTTTCAAAGTAATTTGTTCAACTTGCAACAAGCCTACTTGGCAAGGTAAGTACGAGTTCATTTTAATTTTTGATTTGCCATGAGATTTTTAAAGCGTTTTATGATTAAAATCATTGATATAGGGTCCACTTATTGATCATTGTATGCTGTATTATATGTTTTGTGTTGTATTGTATTGCTTTGACCCTTAGGGGTGTAATTTTGCAATAAAGAATTTAATTAATTGCCCAAACTCCCAAAGTATCATTTCTGTTTTGTATATACCATTTTTATATCTAAAACAATAAAACAAAAGATGTCAATTTAGTGTCAGAGAGGTATGGCCACTTTCCTGTGAAATTATTTCATTCAGCATACCAATTTTGCGAATGCATTTTAAAAATCTTCTCCAAGTCATCTTTTAAAAAAAATTACAAACGTCTAGAAATACGTTGTCGAAATGCGCATATTCAGAAACTAAATACAGTGACCCCAGTATTTTGTTATTTAGATAAAAGATCCAGCCATGGAACATATCTTTGGCAAATTTTTACAATTTTTGTAGCTGTTTAGCACCCTAAGAACTAAACTAACTTCCATGTTTATAAATACACTCGCAACAAAAATTGGTTTTGGGGCTCGGTTTGTACCATCTTCCCCAATCTTAAATTAAATCTTTATTGAAAGCACAATTTTACTCCCTTGGGAGTTGATGGCAATACATATAATTACAGTACAAAATAAACAAATATACAAGACATATACACAAATGGCTATTTAAAGTAATGGTTGACTGCTAATATGTCAGAAAACATACAAGTGTGGCATAAATTAATTCTATTTCTAGGAAGTATGCGTACCAGGGACCACCTTACACTATTTTCGAAAACATTTGAGCATATATTTGAAATGGCCAAATATGTTTACAAATTTTAGGTCTTGGATTTAAAAAAAATAACAAATTTATCATTTGGTCTAGCATGTAAAATAAGTATTGACTGTTAGCGTATTCCGTCAACCCATCTTCCAAAGTCAGCGGGAAATCTAGTGGTATAAAATGATCTCCCTTCTAGAAAAGCTACTTTTTCAGAACAAATTAACAGCATGGCGACGAAAATAAACAATCGACAAAATGTCAAGATTTCAAAAGAAATAAACAAATACAATATTTAGTGAAAACGTCATTCAATTCCCAGATCTTTACTCTGTAGTTAAAAAGAGATTAAACTTGCCTCCAAGAAGAGGTAATATGCGAATTCCTTGCATAATTTATTGTCGTGATGAAAATATTCAACGGAAAGACTGGTCAAAATCAATTGCTATAGAGTGTTAAAATGCATGTACCCAGACAAAATTATATGTACAGATAGATTTTCTAACATACTTTACTTATAGGTCAATTAAGTGACGATTCTTGTATAAGAAACACGGAGATCCAAAACGCATTCTATGTAACTAAGCAAAATTATATCCTCCTGAAACAACGCCATTTTCCTTTTATACCCAAAATCGGAAAGGGTAATCATCAAAACAAGATTTCATTGGTTCAATCAAGGAAAAGGGCACGCCTTCAGTTAAAGCCCATTCAAAGACCCCACGTGCTTAGTGAGTAAAAATCGATTTTGTTTATGTAAATAAGACGGTTACCAGGTAGAAATGGTCGTTTTATATACATTATTTCGTAGGAACCACTGCATGTACCCAGTCCAAAATTTGCAAATGAATCGATAAATATTTAATTGCAAAGTATATTTTTTCCTAAAAATTTCCGTTGTAAAGAAATGGCTAGATCCAAAACACTTGGGAATCGGTTATATTCCGGGAAATCTCATTTTTCATTAAATATATGCAAGAAATATCATTTTTTTTTAAATGTCATTTGTCAACATCAAGATACATCACATAAACATAACAGAGTATAAATTTTCTTGTAATAAGTAACTTTTATCAGGTCTTAACAACGAGTTATACATTGAAATCTACATTTTTATCTTTTCTAAAGGAGAGTTCATATTCTATTATTTAAATACCACCGGATTTCAGACTGAAGTCGTCAACCAAAACCCGAAAAAGCACATTCTTAGGCTTTTTTCATAGCGTACCAGCAAATATTGCGGGGGAAAGCATATATGCTTAGGGGGAGTTTTTGAAAATTTTTGCATGGTTGTCTGGAGAAAAGGTAAGTTTGCACATTATATAAATGCAATAATGTGATAATGCTATATACCACGGAACCCACCAATAAATAGGCTGCACGATGGTCAACAGAATAAAGATCCACACACTATAATTTCTCCGAACACTTCAACATAATTTCAAACTTTCAGGTGAAAAACGATATTTTCTAAAATTTTACCCATCCAACATGTATACATGTATATGAATGGTTTTAATTGTTCATATATAATTAAAAAAATGCAATTTCACCAAGACTTTGCCACTCAAAAATATGTGATATGAGCGATGCTCGAACATTTACATGTTTTGTATGTGTGACCGGGGGGTCATATATCTTAGCGGGGGGGAAAGCAGTTGTTAAAGATTTTGCTTTCTTCCTAGAAATAATATGTTTTCGTGACATATTTTGCTGTGTCTTTGATGCTTAACCCTTTTTTCAAACGTTAATTGACTTCATTTGTCGTTTGTGGCAAAGTATTACAGATAATTTCGTCAGAGGAGTACAGCTTAAAATAAAAAATCTAAGTCGTGTATAATAGTTGTATGTAAAATACACATTCAGTTACTGGTGTCTTTCCTGTAGACTGCAGCGTGTTTTTGCTCTCATCCAGGTGCATTCTCTCAAACAGAGAAGCAAAATATATAAATGTGCAGAACTGCATGACTTTCCCCCGGTCACACATACAAAAAGTGTGTATATCAACACTGATATCACATATTTTTGGGAGATAAAGTATTGGTGAAATTGCATTTTTTAATTCAAATTCTTTATTGTCATGAAACATGTAATGTTTGTGACAAACAATAAACAATAGGTATAACAAACATTTAAACATATCAAGAAGTTAATCAACCTAAGTCCCCTGACCTCAGTTTCAAAGGAATCTATATTTTTTATTGTTGGGAGGAAGCTGGGTTTAATAAGCTTTTGATTTTTTTGTTCGTCTGTCATGTTAAAGAAATTTGGATCACTGTCTTTAATATTTTTATACAATATTTGTCTTTAAGTGTTAATTCTATTACAAAACAAAACAAAATGTTTTTCTTCTTCAATTGCGTTGCACATGTTTTGCACAGACGCTGTTCTCTTGGCATAATAAAGACCCTTTTCAATTTCTAGAGAATGATCGCTTATTCTAATTTTAGTTATGAGTTTTCGAAATTCAAAATTATCAGAAGCTAGATAGTATTCCTTGTCTAGAAAAAATTTAAATTTTTGTATAGAAAAAGTTTGTTATTTTAAGCATATTTAATTTTCTTTCGAATATAGAACTGTAATAGTCTGAGAAAATAATTTTAATTTTTGGTTTTATTTTTCTTACATCTGCTGCATTTGAAACGGTTTGTATTTCATTTATTAAATTCCCTGAAGAAATGTCTTGGGCATATGTATACCAGGAATATATATTTTCGGATTTGATTAATTTTGAAAAATTAAAAGCTTCTTTAAGGAGAGGATTTATGTCTTTGGAATTAAGTCTTGCCAAGTAGGCTATGGTCTGTTGGAATATATATTTTTCTAAAGGGAGTCGACCTAATTCTGCCCTAACGGCTATATTGGACGAACTTCTTCTTGTTCCAAGAACATATTTGCAGAAGTTTAGATGAACCTTTTCAGTACAAGATTTATCAATAAAATATAAGTTGTCAACATCTTTATTTTTTTTTTCTGCTCTACTTTTGGCTCTATATTGTGCTATATATTGATCCATATTGGAAACTTCTAAATTAAATGTAAGTATTGGTTTTACAAGGGTATCAAATAGATTATTTGAAACAGATATTGGTAGATTTCCCAATGACATAGTCTGGGGTTTCAAAGAAAACATGAGTTTTTTGGCTTTTTTAGCCAAGTCTTCCATACTGAATTTTAGATTGCCATTACTTTTCAAGATACATCCAAGGAACTTTTATTCATTTACATTTTCAATCTCTTTGTTTTTGTAAAACAAAGGATCAAATTTTGATAAAACTAAATTTTGCTGAAAAATCATGTTTTTTTTTGTCTTTAAGTCTAACTGCCAATTATCAAAGTATTTTGAGAATTATTTAAACTATTCTGAAGCCCTTCTTTAGATTCTGAGAGAATGAGAAGATCATCAGCGAATTTAATGTATATGAACATTTAAAACGATTCATATACATGTTGGAGAGGTTACATTTCAGAAAATATCGTTTTTCTCCTTGAAGTTTGAAATTATGTTGAAGCGTTCGGAGAAACTACAGTGTGTGGATCTTTTTTCTATTGACCATCGCGTAGCCTATATATTGCTGGGTTCCGTGGTATATAACATTTTTACATTATTGCGCTTGAATAATGTGCAAACTTACCTTTTCTCCAGAGAACTATGAAAAAATTGTCAAAAACTCCCCCTAAGCATATATGCTTTCCCCCGCAATATCTGCTGGTGTGCTGTGTTGTTGGTTAAACCGTATCAACAGAACCTCTATCCAAATGATTAGTTCAGGACTTGCAAAATACACAATGTATATGAGAAAGGATTACTTCAACACAGTCACAGTTAAAATATATGATTATTGACTTACATGAAAAGATTGGGGTTGGAAAACCAGCTGCACCTCTATCAATAAAGTACTACTAGTGATGTGATCTCCTATGAAGTTTTTCGCATTATTACGTCTGATCGAAATCTGCGTTCATGTTTATTTATTACTTGTACCAAGGATTCATTTGATAATTTTATAACACAGTTTGATTTTTTTCACGAGCTATATATAACGCCATTTTATTCCCAACAATATAATTCAAAGTCAAATTTAAGAAACTTGCAAATATTATGTTTACTTTTTTAGGATGCGGAAAACATATAGAAGAGTGTCTTAAGGATGTCCCACCTGAAGAGAGGTGCAAGTGTCCGAGAAAGTAATAAAGAAACCTTCAAAAATGTTAGTATTATTGATATAATTCATCTTGATCACACATTTGTTCAATCAAAATAGGAACAAATGAAAGGGTATGGAGTAAATAATGTACATGAGTCAAAATCCCTACAAATAGAACAACTTTTTTATTGTCGTTCTTCATCTTGAAGTTACAATGAGTCCTTCTTAATGAGCACTCATAGCTCGTAATCAGATCAAGACAACTCCGAGTAAGAGCGGTATTCACTTACTCTTTGTCAAACAGCACTACATCTGTTTCTTGTGTCCAATAGTCGAATAGATGCGGAACCTTCAACAAACAGACTTTTCGGGCAAAGTACTTCAGCAAATACTATCACCCATGAAAAAAAATTAAATTAAAATAACAAGATTGCTACGCGTAGCTATGTGTCCCCCGCCGCTTCAGTAAAGTGGGAGTGTAATGTGTTTATTTAGAGGTACTATTGTATGAAATGCAATGTTCTTTAGGAATTACAATAGCTGTATGTAAAAAAAAATCCTGTCACTATCCACAGTTGTTTAATGGATATTGTATGGTGGAAATAAAGTCCCATAACTCCCAAAAAAATAGTAATGGTGCATTACATGATACCCCGCCACGTTTCACAAAAATTCAAAGTTTAAAGAGGCATAACTCTAGATCCCTGTATACTTCTGAACCCAAAATTATACTTGGTCTGTGTTTTATGGCAAACAAGTTACATACCAAAATAGAAGACAGTATGTTATTTCATTCACAAGTTATCAGTCGGGAACCCTATAATTTGCAAAATTTCTAAGTTTCAAAGGGCATAACTACTCCAGAACCCCTTGGACCTCTGAACAAAAATTCAAACTTGGCCTGTGTTTTGTTATTAACAAGTTACATACCAAGTTTGAAGACAATGTATTATTTCATTCACAAGTTATGAGTCGGAAACCCAAAAATTCACAAAATTTTGAAGTTTCAAGGGTCATAACTCCAGAACCCCTTGGACTCTGAATCAAAATTCAAACTTGGCCTGTGTTTTGTTATTAACAAGTTACATACCAAGTTTGAAGACAATGTATTATTTAATTCACAAGTTATGAGTCGGAAAGCCAATAATTCACAAAATTTTGAAGTTTCAAGGGTCATAACTCCAGAACCCCTTGGACCTCTGAATCAAAATTCAAACTTGGCCTGTGTTTTGTTATTAACAAATTACATACCAAATTTGAAGCCTATATGTTATTTCATTCACAAGTTATTAGTCGGAAACCCTAAAATTCGCAAAATTTTGAAGTTTAAAGGGTCATAACTCCAGAACCCCTTAGACCTCTGAACCCAAATTCCAACTTGCCCTGTGTCTTGTTATTAACAAGTTACATACCAAGTTTGAAGGCAATATATTATTTCATTCACAAGTTATCAGTCGGAAACCCTATAATTCGCACAATTTCAAAGTTTCAAGGGGCATAACTCCAGAACCCCTTAGACCTCTGAACCCAAATTCGAAGTTGGCCTGGTTTTGTTATTAACAAGTTACACACCAAGTTTGAAGACAATATATTATTTCATTCACAAGTTTTCAGTCGGAAACCCTACAATTTGCAAATTTTCAAAGTTTAAAGGGGCACAACTCCAGAACCCCTTAGACCTCTGAACCCCAAATCGAACTTGGCCTGAGTTTTGTGGTAAACAAGTCACATACCAAGTTTGAAGACCTTATGTTATTTCGTTCACAAGTTATCAGTCGGAAACCGGGGGACGGACGGACAGACGGACGGACGGACAGACGACTGAGGGTATCACATAATACCTTGCCACTTCGTGTGGCGGGGTATAAAAATTGTCGAATCAAAATGGCGGCATAATATGATCAAGAACATATGGTGGCAAACGATCATACAACGTTTCAGCAAAATCAATCCGTTCAGTGGTTTCTGAGGAGTTGCGTCCACAAAGTGGACCTAAAGTTTTCCTATGTTGTAGTTCATTAAGTCGATTAAGTCCCATAACTCAAGAAAATTTTTCGAATCAAAATGGCAGCAATATGATCAACTACATAAGGTGAAAAACAACCAAGCAAAATTTCAGCAAAATCCCTTAATTGGATTTTGAGGAGTTGCTTCCACAAAGTCTTCCTATCTTGTAGTAGGCATCAAGTCGATAAAGTCCCAGAACTCATGTTAAATTTTGCGAATCAAAATGGCGGTAGGATATGATCAACTGCATTAGGTTGCAAACAGCCAAGCAAAATTTCAGCAAAATCCCTTAATTGGATTTTGAGGAGATGTGTCCACAAAGTCTTCCTATGTTGTAGTATGCATTAAGTCGATAAGTCCAATAACTCCCGTAAAATTTGTCGAATCAAAATGGCGGCATAATATGATCAAGTACAATTGGTGGCAAATCTTCAAACAAAATTTCAGCTTAATCCGTTCAGTGGTTTCCGAGGAGTTGCGCCCACAAAGTGTTCCTATGCTGTAGCATGCATTACATAACTCCTGTAAAATTTGTCAAATCAAAATAGCGGCATGATATGATCAACTACAGTTGGTGACAAACAATCACACAAAATTTCAGCAAAATCTGTCCAGTGGTGTAAGAGGAGTTGCGCCCCCCAAAAACAAGACACACGGACGCATGGACCGCACGGACACACGGACGCAACCGACAATTACTATGTCCCTACGTCGCGTTGCGGCGGGGGAGAAAAAAAAAACATAAAAAATGGCCACAGCGTACTCAAAGGTTTATTTAAAAAAAAAATTATGGTAAATGAAATCGGAATATTGTCTCATGTGCTTGTACTCAATATCTTTTAATTGTTTTTCTACTGAGTGAACCAATAGCATATTAGTTTGTGATTAGTTTCCAATATGGAAATACACGAATGTCATTGGATGCCAGTTACATAAAATAAAAACAAATGGACCTTCTATCTAAATCTCGAATCATGTATTACATCAACAATCAAAACATAAATATCTTTTTCTTAACTTAAGGAAAACGAACATAGTTGCTTTTTTAATTACTAGTTTTCGAGATTGGATAAAATACAAAAATACCGAAGTTGTAGAAAAACAGTCAATTTCGTTATGCTGTCAAACGTGTCTTTAAGAAGTAACCTTCAGCAGCATTAGAATCATAAACTGGAAAGCTATAATTCAAAAGAAGTAAAAAGAAGTAGTTATTACAAAAAATATCGAAATAGAGTGCAAATTCCAAGGACATCCACCGAGTGCCAAACACGATGAAGCCTAAGTATTGCTCCGTACTTTTAAAGTCATGGAATGTATAATTTATTCTGTAATTATGTATGTTTTTTCCTTTAGTTTAAATTTTTTCTTACTTTTCTATTATTAGCAAAATTCCATAGGAAAGTCAACCTTCTAGGCTTGAAGTGATGAATAACGCAAATGAAGATTGCTTTAAACAGAAAATTAGACAAACTGTACGACATACTAGAAATCGCAATTTCAGAAATTTGAGAAATGGGGGAAGTGATCAATAAATAATTAACATCATAAATATTTCAGTAATCGTAGCTACGCGGTCAATTCGAAAAATTGCCGAGTAGTTGCGATTAAATTTCTCTCACAATACATTGTAGTTTTTGGAACAAATACATTTTTAGAACAGCTTTGCTGAACAAATATTATTTGAATAGTTTAGTATCAAGTGTTGATGAACATATCACTGTTAAAATGCCAACGTTCGTAATAAAACACTGCATCACTAAGGGACCGACCATTTAACCTGAAGGGGGGGGGGGGGTATGTTTTTTTTTCTGGACAGAAAATTTTTTTCGCGCTTTGCGCGAAACAAATTATTTATTTTTTGCACGCGTATCAACAAAATATTTTTTTTCAAAATTAACATTATTTTTTGGGACAGAAAGCCTCATTCAGAAAATTTTTTTTCATCATTTTGGCAGCCAAAATATTTTTTTTCACATAAAATCAGATCCAAAATATTTTTTTAGAAAAAAACCATAGCCCCCCCCCCCTTCAAGTTAAATGGTCGGTCCCTAAGTATAGTTTGGATATCAATTGCCCTATTAGATTAAAAGCCTGTCATGGTATGCAGTTTTGGCGGTTTGACATCAGAATAGATGGAATTCGGTAAGTCGATGTCGCTGAAAAGAGGCAAAAGACCGCAAATGTAGCAGCAGAGGTTACTATCACCCTTTATTTAAATTTTGTATCTACGAAGTGTTTCACATGTTTGGTGGTTGTAATTTGCACTGAAAAACATAACAATTATATCTTGAATACAATGGGTTCTGCATTAATCAAATTACGCTCCATTCAACACCGGACAAAATTTCCTTAAAACTATGTTTCTTTATTTACTCTTTTGTCCGTTATAGAATTTACCATGATTATCTCTTTAGGTTGGTTCCTCTCAGGCGCGGATCCAGGAAATTTGAAAAGGGGGGTTCCAATTGATAAGTGAAGAGAAAATTCGCGAATTTTTTTTGGGGTATATCTTAGTAAAATACTAGGATTTTCATTAAAAATACATGATTGTCCAAAAAAAGGGGGTTCCAACCCCCGGACCCCCCCCTTGAATCCGCCAATGAGGAAAGCATTCATGTATTTGAAACGGCAGTAGAATACCGAAGAAAAAAGTGATGTGGTTACAAAAATCAAAGTTCAGAACGAGAAACAGAAAAACAAAGACAAAATAAAGACATCAGACAGCCACAAAGCATGGAATTAAACACAACAACTAGAACTAAGGCACTTAAAGTGTGAACTCCTATAAAGGCGGGAGTTACATCAGGTACTTCAGAAAGGCAAAGATATCCTGCTACACTAGTGGCACCAGTCATGCTATCAGCGAGTCAAATCCAGGTTAAAGTCAAAACTGGTAATGGCAAATCCGAGAAGACGTCAAATCTAGCTGAAGCGTTTTATGTATTTGTGAAATGTGAAAATGTGAATTGTAGTATTTCAAATAGAATATGCTGCACCTGCACCAATTTTTTTCTATATATTTGAACATTGTCTGAGACTGAAATCATAACAACTTGTAGTAGAAAACCTTTTTCTTGAATTTTATATCTTAGTTTGCTCTCCATGTCAACTAATTGTCCAAAAAAACATTTACCACCCATTTCAGACCGGATTTGAAACAAATTTTGGCACGGGTTCCCGTAATTTATAAAAGTTATAGTGAATATATTCAAAATTTTATTTTCCCATGGGCTGTATAGTAAATCTAACCGCTCTTATTACCACTTCATGGAACCCTATCAGAACATTTTTTTTTGTTTGCATTTTACCCATATAGGCAAAGCATCAAATAAATTTTGAAAGCTCTAGATCTAATGCTCACAACGAATTCACTATAACGAAGGGAGAAGAAAAATTATAACAAACTGTACCAGAACAATTATATATGAAGAAAATCAACATTAGTTTGGAAGACTTAACAAACAGTCAACAACATCAACAAAAAAGTTTAAAAGTTTTTATTGTAAAAATTAAATCAAAAGAAAGATGATTTGTCTGGTACTTATAACACATAAAAGAAAAGTATCAAAATAACTTAAAATACAGAAACTAATTATAGATTGAAAAAATATATTTGTGTAATACTGACATTTTAATGCTTTGTAAAATAAACCAAATTATGCTAATATAATATCACAATTTATATTTTCTTGTACCCTGTACTAAAAATATGACAATTTGTTGTTGTTTTTTTTTTTATAAAAGTACAGCTAATAAGCGATTTATTAATTGTACCATAACATTTTAATTATTTACAAAAAAATATTTTATTAAAACATTGAGTGTTTTTTTTTCTTAAACAGTATTAAATAAACAAAGAAAAGGAAATGTACTTAAAAGTCAAGTTTGTCATGATACATGTATAAATAAAAAATCAACAAGGCAGAAAAAATTGTGCTTGAGAAAGAGGCAATTATTAAAATTAAAAGGCGAAAGGACAAGTTGAATACTGTATCGTTTTGTTGGGTTGGTTATAAAACATGAAATGCTTCTCAGTGAAATGCTGTATATGTTTTGGTTTAAACTTTGTTAAAGGGTGATACAGATACACACACTTTAATTATTTGGCACTAAATGATTCTTGTAATGGCAAACAAGATCAAAGTCTGTAAAAATTATCCAAAAAATATTACAAGCAATTTCTTGATTTGAGGCTTATTAAGGGTTCATTGGGATATTGGATATTTACGAATTTAACAATGGGATATTGGATATTTGAGATAAAATTGACCGGGATTTGGGGATATTTTGACTATGGGATATGGAGTATTTGAAAAATTAATGGGATATCTCCAATTATCAAAGGATATTTTGGACAAGACTTCCTAGGATATCGGATATTGGGACCCCTTAACAAGCCACATCTTTAGTATTGCAGTGAATGGATATTATAACGATCTACGTTGCAAGAAAGGAAAGAAAAATATATTGCTTTTCTTCAATATCAAAAATCACACATTGATTACTATAATATTATAAATACTTAGATGTAATATCATGGTGATAAAATAATGAATATAATTTAAAATATAATATATTGATATTGTACGTTTTGTATTTGCCAACATGTCTAAATGCTTTAAATTAAACGGATAAGAAAAAATAATGCAAAAGAATTAAAAAAAATATCTTCATGGTAAAACAAAAACACAACAAATTCTCTGACTCAGGCTACAAGAAAATTTCTGGACCCAAGTAAAACACTGGTTCTCTTTCGTAAAACCACTATTGCTTCAAGTACCATCTATTAGGGACCGACCATTTAACCTGAAGGGGGGGGGGG
>MJUU01007112.1:186536-221638 GCA_002080025.1 Modiolus philippinarum
CCCCCCAAAAATCAAATGGTTACTCCCTAACTGAATTAGAATTGCTACACTCTAAATAATGTCACAGACAAATGTAATGGCATGGTGAGCCCTTCTTCTCCTACTCGCGAAATACAGTCACCAGCTCATACAAAAACTAACACTATTTATAATGTTTTTCTTGTTTCCCCCTAATTTTACTGTACGAGCATAATAATGTAATCATTATCAACACAAAATTCCTATACATACTCTGTAAACTCCATGGGTGGTGGCTTGCCTTGTGGTGGTGGTGGAGGAGGAGGCGGGGGCATTGGTGCCACTGAAACATTAAAACAACATTTTTTAAAACTACTTTTAATTAGTGATTCTACATTACGTAGACACAATTCAACAGATAACAAAAGGCCATCGATAGTGAAAATCAATTCGTTCAAGAATTACTTGCAGAATGTCTAGGATCTACATTTGGGCAATTATGAACAAATCTAAATTGTAGAGGGAAACCCCATTCAGTTGTAAAGAAGAGGCTATGGCTTTAGATTTCCGGCATAAAATCTATTTTTCCTAAAATACCTGTAAGTAAACCGGCCGTCTTACTAACAAAAAGCATAGATACCCGTGGACAGGACCCCCCCCCCTATTTTGTGACAATTGACATTTTTATTTTCTCTGTTCTAATCAGAAAACCGGGCTTGTCAGAAAACGGCATATACTCGATTTTCCAAATAAATAAGTGTGACAAATATGTATGCTATATGAAAAATAAATAAATAAATGGTTAATCGAGTATGAAAATAAAAATGTCAATTGTCACAAAAAAGGGGGGTACCTATGCCTTCATATGGAAAGTTGTCGCGCTTCGTCTTGGTTAGTACATATCCGTCTGCCATTTGGCTTTTGACCTTGACCTCAATTTCACGGTCCAGTGACCAGGTTAAATCTCTTTGCTTAAGTCTGTTTCTCAATATCTACAAGCCATAGGTCAATGATATTTGCTATAAAGCTTGGTCTTGGGTAGTACATGTCCGTCTGCCATATGGCTTTTGACCTTGACCTCAATTTCACGGTCCAGTGACCAGGTTAAGTTTTTTTGCTTAAGTCTGTTTCTCAATAACTACAAGCCATAGGTCAATGATATTTGGTATATAGCTTGGTCTTGGTTAGTACATGTCCGTCTGCCATATGGCTATTGACCTTGATCTCAATTTCACAGTCCAGTGACCAGGTTAAGTTTTTTTGCTTAAGTCTGTTTCTCAATAACTAGAAGCTAGAAGTCAATGATATTTGGTATAAAGCTTGGTCTTGGGTAGTACATGTCCGTCTGCCATATGGCTTTTCACCTTGACCTCAATTTCATGGTCCAGTGACCAGGTTAAGTTTCTTTGCTTAAGTCTGTTTCTTAATAACTACAAGCCATAGGTCAATGATATTTGGTATATAGCTTGGTTTTGGTTAGTACATGTCAGTCTGCCATATGGCTTTTGACCTTGACCTCAATTTCATGGTCTAGTGAACAAAGTTGAGTGTTTCTGATTAGAATAGTTTCTTAATTACTTAAGTGGAATGGTAATAATATTTGGCTTGTAGGTTGCTCTTGAGTAGTGCATGACTGTTTTAGCGACAAGCAGGGACGGGCGAGACCACTCTTGTTCTTTTTTTTATCCATGTATGTGATATTTTTGTATGTTAGTTGATGTTTGTATATTGTATATGGTGTTCGAATTTGCCTGTCTGTCATCTTTGTATGTATATATTGTATTTTGCGTCCTCTTGTACACAGTGTGTCTGAGGCTGAATAAACTATTTTTATCTTTGTCTTACGTTTCCTGATTTATCAAGCGGAGAAAATTTCAAATTAACGTAAAATTTTGAGTTTTTTACGCAAATAAAATGCTTTTATTTGTTGATTTCTCGGCAATGGCTGTTTATGATTTTTCGCACATATGTACAGACACAGGGACTTGCTTTCGGCCTAGAAAAAAATTGTTTACTATCAAATATGAATATCGGAAAAAAATATCGGGGAAAAATGTGTGTTTTTTTATCTCCGATATTCATATTTGATAGTAAACAATTTTTTTAGGCCGGGAGCAAGTCCCTGTGTGTACAGATGATAGATTCAGGCAAGTAATTTTCATCATTCAACGAAAATGTCTTAAATTCATGACCATTATTGGTCCAAACTTCACACCGAAAAATTTAAAAAAAAATCAATTTATAATAAGTTACATTTCTAGGTAGTAAAACAAAATTTTAGGTCTGGACTTCCACAAAAATAGCTTCTTATCAGGATACCAGAGACTCCTACTGATTTCTATGAATTTAAAGATACCATATCTAAAGCTCTGATATAGGGTACCCCTTAAAATAAGAAACTATAGAAATCATGACCACGGAAACTTTCTACGACAATAAAAAATATAAAATTTAATAACTTTTCCAGTCTATAAACCAAAAATTAGTCGTGTGTTATTCCGCAAACCCAAACTCGTAAACTAAGCGTCTTTTTGTGAACATTGGGCACCCTTCTAATAAAACCACAATGTTACAACAGTTCTCAGCTCAATAAGGTCTAAAGATGAACACAAGAAAAACTGTAGTTTGGGGCATAAATGATAATATGTGTTCTTCAATAAACTGAAAATCACGAAACTGTTATGGACAGGTTTTCTTGTCAAAGAATCTACTCACTTTGTCCAAATCCACCGACTTGTCCATAACCTGCAAACTGTGGCATGCCTTGCATTGGTGGCGGAGGTGGTGGTCCTGGTGGCCCTTGTGCCAACGGGTGACGTGGTGGTCCACCGCCTTGACGGAAATCTGGAGGAGGGGGTCCTCCCATCTGTGGGTTCCATTCTGGAAAGCAAAAATGCCCGTTTCGCAATATGCAGTTTAAACGTACAAAAAAAATGTTATTTTCTGCTGAAGTTAATTTGAAACTGAAGTACAAAATCACCTGAAGGCTAGTTCATACATGTGTTTTCATTTAAAAAAATATGAAATTTTGGTTATTGTAAATAAGAAGTCATTACTAATTCCAAGCATCGATCAGGTTAAATACTATTATAATTGTACTGTGGTAATGTTATGGTGCTGAAAATACTTGAGGGTATGCATGTCCTTTAAGGTATCGTTAACCGTCAAACGCGGCCTCTTTCAGCATATGCAGTTTAACTAAACTAAGTAACTTCGGTATTTTGATATTCATAACCAATGGGCCGATGCCTCTGCTGGTGGACTGTTAGTCTCCGCATCCAGTAGCTACTACTTCGGTGCTGACCCGAACCGATTTTGTTGGAAACTTGCAATATCGACTATATCTAAATTTAACAAAATTTTGTTTGAAACTAAGGATTATATCCCTCTTGCATAGGTCTGTCCTTGGCTGAATTTGGCTTTCCTATTTAGATTCTATTGGTAATTTGTTATCTATCAGCTTTTACACATATTTCGGAATATGGGTTTCCAAATGTCTTGATTTGATCTGCACTGAAGACACATAAGTTGTCGAAATGAGCATATACAGAAACTAAATTGACAGTAACTTCGGTATTTTAATAATCAGCAATATTGTCAAACCGTTAATCGTCACTTTCACTTAAAATGATTAGCGTGATTCGAAAAATTATTCGATTTTCATACAAATATCTATTGGATCATACTTGAAGAAAAAATGCATCTTCATTCGTAAAAACATTTTTGTAAAAATATTAGGCAAATTTATTGTGAAAGCATAAATACCACCGTTAAAGTCATTTGGCCTGGTATTTTTTACCATTTACCGTCATAAGGATACACCCATTCCTACTCTCATTATTGGGCTCAGTTCTGGTACAGTTAGATGGTAAAGCCTCAGTCTGGCTAATTTAATTCAAATACTTACGTTGAGGGGGACCACCTGGGAATCCACCTGAAATAAACAGAAGAAATGTATTTCAGAAATGTTACATCACTAAATAATTAAAACTATAAGTGATGGTATACTTCACTCACCTTGAGTCCAGAGTACACCCGAATTGGATAGGAAGTCAAGAGTCCATCATAATTTTTTTTTAATCTAAAACTTGTACGAGTGCAAAATGCTTGGAATCTTGAGTTCATGTGCTCTAGACGTCATGTCTAAAGTATGCCAAGAAGACGGCCAAGACAGATACTAGCAACCAGTGTTGGCAAAAAGAACCAAAACATTTTCATATGAACGAACTTAAAGAACTTGGATCATACACATTGTTTGGCTAACGAATAAATACGTCACGTGGACGAGATATTTTTGTTAAGTATTTTATGATATTATGATTTGTTCGGTGTGATTGGTTCATTTGAAGTCATATGACGTTCTGTAAATATGCTGTAAACCTAATATTTCAATAAACAAAAATGATTTTCTATATTTGGGAACGCCAGGTTTACAACATCACACCGAACGTTACGTTCTAATTTAAACAAGAATAATGTCATAGAATAAAAGAACAATTATAGCACGTCAAGTGCGGTCAATGCATACAGATTAATAAATGGGCATTTCCATATTGGCCTATTGACTTCGTCTCGGGATGATAATCAGGTCAATATGGAAATGCACATGTATTAAATACAGATTAATACATGGGCATTTCCATATTGGCCTGGTTATCATCCCGAGACACCCATATTGGCCAGAGACGAAGTCGAGGGACAATATGGGTCGAGGGATGATAATCAGGTCAATATGGAAATGCACATGTATTAAACTTTTTATTACATACTTCCGACGTTTAGAAAGCATGCAGGCCGATATGGACCGGAAGTCGTTTATTTGCCCAGGCCAATATGGACCGGAATTCGTTTATTTTGTCTGAGATGCACGAGGAGCATAAAATAACCTATTATTTTCCTGGGGTGTGAAAATATGGACAGTTTACTTCCGGTCATATTGATCATGCAAAAACGCTTTTATTTCTACTAAGTATGTAATAAACTTTTTTATTACATACTTCCGACGTTTAGAAATGCCAGGCCGATATGGACCGGAAGTCGTTTATTTTCCCAGGCCAATATGGACCGGAAGTCGTTTATTTTGTCTGAGATGC
This sequence comes from Modiolus philippinarum, assembly GCA_002080025.1. Lineage (NCBI taxonomy): Eukaryota > Metazoa > Mollusca > Bivalvia > Mytilida > Modiolidae > Modiolus > Modiolus philippinarum. Next base: position 191,588 of record MJUU01007112.1, read on the forward strand.
ACGAGGAGCATAAAATAACCTATTATTTTCCTGGGGTGTGAAAATATGGACAGTCTGTTTCCGGTCATATTGATCATGCATAAACGCTTTTATTTCTACTAAAGTCTGTCTCACTTCCTTTAGATAATGGAAATCTTACGATTTCAGCTAATCTTTATCATATTTGGTATGTAAATCAGGAATGACCATACATAACTGAAAAATGTTGAATTCTCCGTTTAGGGCATGCACAAAAGTCTGCAGTCATATGCATTTTCACAATATTTTTCAAACAGGTGAAAATTTCTAAGTGGTGGATTGTCCTATTTTAAGGATGACCAAGTAACTTGATGAAATAGATGAACCGATTTGACCTATCTAATAATAGCAAGGTGTACTCGTTCGGGGTTAACAATCTTAATCCACGGACTTTTTGTTTGTAAACAAGGAATAGAAACTAGCAGTACATTAACGATTTCTTTCAAATATGTCTTTTGCGTTTAATGCATGCATATTTCAATTACATATTGGGGTATTTTGTTGAATTATTTCCTTTACTGGTATGTTTTTTCTTTAATTAAAAAGGGGGAAGAAGCACATGGTAAAAGTCAAAGTGAGACTTGTTTATCATCTGACTTCAGGTAATACCTGCCAATACCTATTTCACAATGGTCCAGTCTTGTCGATAATTGTGCGCCGAAAATATTATCCCTTTAAAAGCATGGAGCATTTTTAAAAGTATTTTTTCTATCCATTTGTATAGGAAATCATCAAACTAAAAGTGGTTCTAGAAGTGTACAATATTTTTATACAACCATGCAAAATCCGGTGCCGAAATATGCAATATTAAAGTCAACAGAAGAGAATTTCCATTATCTAAAGGAAGTGAAACAGACTTTAAGTATGTAATAAATGGATTTATAGACCTGATTAAAGTATATTAACGTGATATTAACCTCGGAATGCGTCCTAGGTCAATATGCTTGAATCAACGCCATGCTATAATTGTATCATATTTTCAATGAAAATGAGTGAACGGTGACATTTGATATAAATACGGGTATACACTTAAATGTTTAAACTTTTGAATCCTGATACATGATAATAAAATTATCTACGAGAATACTTTTTTCCATTTTTCTTTTATCATAGTAAATGACTCTCATTATTTGCCGTTAGGTTAAGAAAAAAACTTGGGTTTAAACCTGTAACCATTATACATAACAATATATAGATATGTTAAAATGTAAATGTGATTGTGTTCTGTTAAAATGTAATTATCCAAAATGCAGTTTTGATTGAAATGTGTATATTATTGTACCATTTATGGACCAGACACCGACAATAAAGTAATTTTCCCTCGGTGACTATATATACCCGTAACCAGTCTCTTTTGGTGAAATTGCCTATGTACAACTCTCTATACTAGAAATATAAGGTTGAAATGGGGGGACCTTTGCGAAAATGGAAAACAAAAATAAACTGTAACTATATTAATATGAAGATATAAAAATGTTGATTGCCAAAGAATTTAACTTGAGTATTTTACGAAAGGATATGGAGTAAATGAACATGAGACCATAACACATATGTTAACTCCAACTGCAATAAATTTTAATGAGATGTATGGCCATTTCGGAAATTGATTCCTCACCAGCAGCACTACTGACCAAATTTATAGTAGGTGATACAATCTTTAATTGAAAAGGGTGGTTATTTAAGATCCCTTGATAAAAAATGGGAACATAGAATTAGTAGAAGATAAAACACATTTTATACGAAACTGTAATATTAATAGAAATCCTAAATTGGAATATTACAAATTTTTAAATAATAATGTTAATAATTTTTGTGAATTAAATGAAAATGAAAATCCTCCTTTTTGTCAGAGAAGACTTTTGTTTCTCTAGGATATAGATGTGTGACCGATCTGCGCAACAACTTAAACCTAAATTAATTCAAAAAGACAATTTAACACTAATTTTCTGAAATGAAATGTCTAGAAGTTCATACAGAATTTTGAGAAATTTTCCACCATAACACTTTCATAAGAAAAAAAATGTTATTTGAATTGAAGGCATGCGAATCATAATATTTAACTTTAGATATTGATAAAAGTATACAGTAAAAAATTTTACCAAAATAAAAATAAGTAATAGCAAACTTGCAATTGAACAAGGTAGACATACTGGTACATCTGTTGAAAATAGAATGTGCCCACTGTGTAAATTACAGGTAGAAGACGAATATCATTTTCTTATTGAATGCATTAAACTAATTGATATAAGAGAAAAACATTTTTCAGATATTATTAATATAATTCCATCTTTTGGAGGTCTAGACACCAGATCTCAATTTAATTTTTTATTTACTTGTCAAGAATATGATGTTGTTAAAATTATTGTAACTAAAATCAGTGAAATGTACAACTTCAGAAATGCTTTTCTAATTATTGGTAACTAAAATGATACTGACATATATATATTATTTTTATTATTATCATATATTTATAAAAGGTCATAATACTTTTATCATGTATACTAAATCGAAGCAGCGTCACCACAAATATGAAAGAATAATAATGAATTTACTAAATGGATCAGGCATGTGTCTTAAATTGAATATGTGTAAAATGTGTTGTAGTTAATTAATTATTGCCGTTTATTATTTTGTATTGTGTATGTGTTGATAACAATCCTATAGTTTGGATTTTATATCAATAAAATATTCTGATTCTGATTCTGATTCTAATATCATTTGCTGTTTTTTATTGTACACCACTAAATTTTCGTTATTTTTTTTTGTATAGCACCTTCTTTTTTTTGTCACATACATTTGATAAATAAAGTTCTGTATTCTGTTTTCATACAGATGTATGCTATTATTTCATTATCTTCATCATTTTCATTATTTTTTGGTATCTATTCAGAAAGGGAGCGAGGTTACAAAGGGAGTCACTAGAAAAGGAGCTACAGGCTACTTTTCCATTTTTCTTTAATATATCTGGTTCAAATCCCCTTGAACCCCGTCTATGTGTTTTTACCGATAGATAATTATAAAATTTACATGTTACATGTTATTTTTCTGTTTCTAAAGCTTTCAGGACAAACAGAACTCTTTCAATCGAATACATACAGACCATGGCATAAAAAAACGAAATTCAAAATTATGTTATGTAGCGGTGGAATGAGGAAGGTAAGGTTGCCGATGTCCCTCCCCCTACAAACACAACAAAATGTTCCACTCTCTTGTTTTCAACGAATATGTATTGCTTATCCAATACATTTGACATTTTTATTTGAAACAATGGTTTGTGTAAATTCGTCCTTTAAATTGACCCATACTAATTAGCCTGATATAAGCATATTTACAACAAGAAAGCAAAGCGCATAAAGCCAACGTGATGTAGTATTTACTTTACATGCATAATTTATTTTATAAAATTATATGGTTGATCGCAAAACTTACCGGGTGGTGCAGCCATATTTGCAAACACGATTTCTTTATATGCACGTGTCCATGACAGTACCCAAACAAACGGGTGGTTGTATATGAAAACACTAGTGTCGTGTGCAAAACACAGGTAGGTTTACCTGAAAGGAAAATTCCGATATTATTTTTAGTGATTTAAATATAACCATATCCTGCAATATTGAATAGGTTCTCTTGAACTTTATTTAAAATATATCCAATATCGAGGTTAAAAGATCGATTCAATAGATGATTCCGTTCTTGACCCTTTTGACCAATCAAATGCAGAGATGTTGTGATATTAAATATACGTCCTTGGTTGTTTGGTTCTATATCAATAACTGTAGTTCCTTTGTAAAAATATGACAAATAATATACCGAAGTTAATTTAGATTCTGCATATGTGCATTTCGACAATTTATGTTTCTTCAGTGCGGATCAAATCAAACAGTTGGAAATCCATATACCAAAAAATGTTTTAAAGCTCGATACAAAACAAATTACCAATAGGATCTAAAAAGTGAAGCCGAATGAAAAATCAACAAAGGACAGAATTATGTGAGAGGGAGATATTCCTTAGTTTTAGACAAAAGATATTGCAAGTTTCCAATATATTCAAATCCCGTCTTCTTCCTTTTAGAAATAAAACCGATTGCAACAAAAGTAATTAAAAACAAAAATGAAAACATAAATAATGCTAAAATATCATTTTGAATATCAACACTAATGTCTAGTATTCCGAAAAAATATGATTCTTTCATATCAAGTCAACATTTCTACGATTTTGCAGTTGCGCAAAGAATGGTTATGAACAAAACTTAAAACGCGATCGACTAAAAACCAAACTGGTGCTGTTTTCAAATGGACGTTTGATTCGAATTGAATTACGAATCTAATTCTAAAAAAGGCAAACACAGTCCAAACGTCCTTTTACTATATATTCGAATCGACTAATTCCTTTCGAGTGCGAATAGAAATTCGCTTTAGGACATGAATCGTTTTTGCAATCAAATTGAGGCCGTTCTAAATTAATTCTATTTTAACGTCAACGTAAGACATCGAAAGCGTCGAAGGAGGGAGGGAGCGAGAAATAAAACAAACAAAAATTTCAAACAAAACATTTGCAATTATCTTATACAAATTTTAATGTATATATATGCTTTAGTGCAAATTTCAAACTTTTTATTATTAATATAAAAAAATACCGAAGTTGCATAAGGGATCGACCATTTAACTTGAAAAAGGGGGGGGGGGGCTATGGTTTTTTTCTAAACAAATATTTTGGATCTGATTTTATGTGAAAAAAAGATTTTGGCTGCCAAAATGATGAAAAAAAAATTCTGAAGGAGGCATTCTGCCCCAAAAAATAATGTTAATTTTGGAAAAAAAATATTTAGTTGATACGCGTGAAAAAAATAAATAATTTGTTTCGCGCGAAGCGCGAAAAAAAATTTCTGTCCAGAAAAAAAAAATCATAACCCCCCTTTCAGGTTAAATGATCGGTCCCTAAGAACAGCAAATATCGTTATGCTGTACACGTGTTTCAAGGAGTAACCTTTCATCAGCAGCATTAAAATCAAATAATACGGAAAGCCATAATACAAATGTAGTCAAAACAGAAGTACTCATTTCCAAAAATATCGAAAAGGAAGCCAAATCCAGTACCAAGGTCATCTACCGAGTGCAATACACGGAATGAAGCCTCAGTATAAAAGTAGTTACAATTTTGATGAAACAGTAAATTTATATAATACGCAACGTAAAATTTTCATGTCAGACAAATCTGACTATCGGGCTTGTGAATACCCTCGGGGACCTCTGGTCCACCAGCAGTGGCATCGGCCCAATGGTTCAAAATACAAAAAAATATACCGATGTTGCGTAAGAACAGTAAATACCGTTATGCTGTACACGTGTTATAATAATTCTTGATTGACATAAAAACATTTTATTCCACTTTCTTTTGCAAGTCTTTCATTAGTTCCATACCCGACTGCTCAATTAGTGAAGGACCGCGACCTCAACCTGAAAATTTGTGGATATTACGTAATTTTTGTTTGTTTTTTATTTTCAAAAATGTCAAAAACCTACGCGCACGCGTGACGTTAAACGTAGAATTAATTTAGTATGGCCTGAGCTAAATTGACAAAGTCGAATTCAATTTGAACTACTTGTGAACGCAGCAGTAGTAATACAGATCAATACAAAGTAAAGAAAACTTACATTTTTGTCATTCGACGTTTTTGGAAGTGTCGTCGTAAGGACGACGTCTGTGACGTAAGTTTCGGTTTATTCTTTGATTCCCTTTGCATATCAGTTCTTCGCGCCTCAGTACAGCGTTTCTTAAATCAAATAAGCCGACTTTTTTATTTAACCATGTACTCGGAGAGGTTCAAGCCTCCATGGGAGCCTCGAGACAGTATATAACTCAGTCAATCTGAAACAAGTAACACTTTTATTTGGATTTCCCCTCCTGAGCCTCATTTGATACTGTCACAAGAGTCGCAACTTGTAGAACTTGATGAAGCCTTATGAAGCCTTCTGATGGAAAAGTCTTTCTGTGGGTGAAAATTTGATCACAAGAACCATTTTAAAAATTATTTGATAATCCAAGACCTCCTTGATTATTTGACTACTTTTCTAGTTTTGTGAAACTACCTTAGTTTTCATTAATTCAAATATTGATTGCATGTGCAAACAGAAATTATTACTAAATTCCCCGGTATTCACCATGAGGAGACTAAATTAAAAAAAAAAGCCCAGGGAAGTCGTATTTTGCAATACGTATTCATTGGCGGATCCAAGGGGTCAGGGGGTTGGAACCCCCTTTTTGGACAATCATGTATTATTAAAGGAATATCATGAAATTTTACTATGAAATACCCCCACAAATTTTCGCACTTCCCTTCGCCCGGCGAATTCTTCTTTTACTTCTATTTGGACCCCCTTTTTCCAATTGTCTGGGCCGCGCCAGCGTATACTACATACATGTATGATATCAACCAGCAATAATGCTATTACGTCATTTATGTATAGAATTTCTCGAGATCTACACGCAATGTGTATTGCCCTTAGACCATAACGGAATTTATAATAGGGTTAAAACTATATATAAAATTCAATGCATACATAAAAATATTGACAATGAAATATATTTTAAATATCTAAGCCGATATATGAACTGTTTGAACAAAAGCTTGAAATAAGTAAATTACCTGCAAGTTGTCTAAAATATAGGCCATTTAATAAGTTGAGGGTGGGAGGTTCAGACGAGGGGCAAAAATACTTTGAATTATTTTTTGAGTATTTTTAAAATTACAAAAAAGTTATAACCGGTCTTTGTCGTATTCCCTGTGATACTCAATATGACGCTGACAATTAAATATTTTTTATTAATTTTTTATCCCTACTTACTCAAGGATGCTTTCCCAGTATAAAGAGAGCACATGGGATAAGGGGAGACTGTGAGAAAAGGGCAGAAGAAAGAGAGAGTGTAGGAGAAAGGACCAAGGGGCTGGAGAAAAGAGAAAGGGACCACTGTCCACCCCTTACCATAAGAATAAGAATAAGAATATTTATTGTTCCAAATGGTCACTCAAAGGGAATAATTACATTATTAATAACATATTTAAAGAATTTAATTTAAATATTGATAACTATTCAAATATAAACAAATCATTTGAAAAAATAAAATATCCAATAAAAAGTCAGTTAAAAAAGACTGTTACAGAACAATAGAAATGTAAATAAACTGAAAGAAAAACTATCTACGTTTACTGATGAATCAAAACTATTCTTATATAGTAAACTTAAACTAAATATTGGGCTAGAAAAATATTTATCTGAATTGCCATGTTTTAAAAGTAGACAAATATTAACAAAATTTCGTTTAAGCGACCATAATCTACAAATAGAAACTGGTCGATATAAAAATATTCCCCGTCAACAGAGACTTTGTAAGACATGTAAAGTTATTGAAGATGAAAACCATTTCCTTTTGAATTGTAAAATTAATGAACAAAATAGGACAAATTGTTTTGAACTTATACACCAAAACTTCCCAAATTTTAAAAATTTCAATCAGTTTAAAAAAATTAGTTTCATTCTGAATCCAAACTCAGCCCTTTTACCGGTAGTATGTACCTTTCTGAAACAATCTGCTGAATTGATATAGGGTCCACGCCGGTCAGAGAGTCATCTATCTCATTGTATAATGTATATGTTTTGTGTTGTATTGTATTGCTTTGACCCTTAGGGGTGTAATTTTGCAATAAAGAATTATTATTTTATATGTTGTGTGCAAGTTGTAATTTTGTACAAGTTATTACTTGTACAGAAATATTGTACAAGTTGTGCTGACATCCACACTTACTTAACGTAATTAAAAACAACAAAATTTCTGAGGGAGAATTTGAAAAAAAGGACATCTGTGCTAGTAAATTCAAGTTTCGGACTAATGTATTTCGTAATATTTTAAAACCATCACTAAGTAATTAAAGTACGGTAAGCTTGCAAACTTTAATGTGTCTATTTCAAAAAAACAAACTTTAGCAGCATTTGTTTTATGCTAAATGCACTTATTTTTAAGCCATAGTGATTCAGTTACTTTGTCTTTGTTTCTGATCATGTTAAATATACTTTGAATTTGTTTGAAACTTAGAATTAATATGTCAGAATTCTTGATGAAATGAAAGTACTCAAAATTTTTCATAACTTGTACAAAATTTTTGTACATGTTATAACTTGTACAAAATTACAACTTGTGCACAACATATACGTGTAGCATACAAAACATAAATTGTGACATATGTAGGAAGAGTAATTTTACACCATCTATAATTTTCATTGTTATATAACTTTATTATTTAAATGCACATTTATACCTATATACATTAGGGTTGAAGGCATACATGAATAACAAAACCACAATAAAACAAAACAAAGATAACAAAATGAAAAATCATGCAGTTGTTGAGTCCACTCTCCTCAGCGCAAAAGACCTTGTAACGAATGAAGCAGTATACCGCACGATTTGTGGATAATTTAAACATACATATAGTTTATCTGGTCTACTTTCAATATTTGGTATAAAATGTTTTATTTCCTGTAAATAGTTTTCTCTTAGTTTTGTGTTATTATTACATGAAAATAAGAAATGTTCTTCATCATCAATAGTGTTGGAATTGCAGTTCTTATATACGACTGGACAGGACAAGAGGTACCCGAATTATATAATATAGATATATGTTTTATTTATTATATATGAGGATGAAGGTTTTATTGTAGACAAAAGGAAATGGCGATCTGGGGCAAAATTGCACAAAATTCAATTGCGCAACCATACATCAATAATTATCCATTTAAATGGAGGTACTTGACACATACATTTTGTAACCTTCAATGATAAGCAACACTGTTTTTCAACGCTTATTTGTTTGATGGTGTTACGTCCATGGCAACTTGTTGTTTAAGTAAGAATCGATTGGTCATTGACTCTACTTTAGATCTTTTCAAAATGTGAAAGGCGATCTTTTATTCTAACTAACTGTTGTATATATTTATGTCAATGTTGACGACAAAGACATTTTTTCTATTATTTATTTTCGATGTTACTGATTTAGTTAAATATACTCAATAGTAAGTAGCAAGATTGAATATTAAAATATCTGGACATTTTAATTTTTCATAAATCGATAGTCAAATTAAAACAAAAACAAAATATTATACAATTATAGCCTTTTGATGAGGTCAATACATGTTTCTATCGACCTTATTCATATATCGACCGAGGACGGACTCCGAGGTTGATATATGATTAAGGTCGATAAAAACATGTATTGACCGATAGGAAAAGGCTACAATTGTTTTATTATAATGTAGCATTCAGTCTACAATTATGTTCATTAATAGGATCATTGCACTCTTGGTAGTTTAGGAAATATAAGACCAGTAAAGTTTAAATTTTAGGCATAAACAGCAATATACAATTATTGACTTTGATATATGTGGCTGCTGGGATTTTTGCGCCGATTTTATACATTTCAATTTTTCATTTGCGCCGATTTCATTTTTTCATTTGCACCGATTTTATTTTTTCATTTGCACCGATTTTATTTTTCATTTGCGCCGATTTTTTTTATATGACGCAGGTAAAAATACGTGAACTATGCATTAAAAGAAGATATGTTGGTAGAACCTGAAAAAAGCGTTGTTAAAATACCGAAAGTGTATCAAAGCCTCATTATTTATTTTTGAAATGGCAAAAGTTGAAAATTCCAAGATAAAAATTGGAGCTTATAAGCTGAGATTAAAGATATTAATAACTACGAAAGACTGATATCAAATGATTCTACTATTAATTAGATTGTACCTTGAAAATATTAGCTCAATCTGGCTATAAACTGTGAAGTATGGTTCTGTACTTTACTGATACCAATGTAGTACCAGTACGTCTTGTAACGACAGAGCCACTACAGGTTCTGTCGGTATAAATATGTACTTAGTTAAACACATGCATTGATATTTTTATTCCCTTTTCACACCCTTTGAGCTTTATTTGTAATCCGTGTAAGCTTTTTGCGTATGAATTTTTTTTAAAAACTTTCATCAGTATTGTGTGAACAAATGAAAAAAATAACTATCGGCGCAAATGAAAAAATAATCTGCGCAAATGAAAGAAATAATCGGCGCAATTGAAAGAAAAAATCGGCGCAAATGAAATGCAAATCGGCGCAAATGCAAAACGCCGGAATTGAATGCATTATTTTGAAGTTTCATTGGGATATGAAAGGGTTGACCGAAAAACATTTTTAATGAAGTGCGGTTGTTCAGGGGCGATATAACCACAGGAACTTGTAGGTCCCGGTCTAGAAAAAAATGTTCACTATAAAATATGAATCTCAGAGAAAAAACAATGTTTACTATCGGAGAAAAAACATTGTTTTCTGTGTAAACGGTGATTGGTTCATACAATTCTTACAAACTGCAGTGTTTCCGCGCGAAAAATTATTGTAATGCTTTGTTGACGAGTATAACAACACAACCACGTGGGTTATGTCAGGCTTCCACAGGGTTATTTTCGTGTAACGTGTTTACCGATTTTTATTTAACACGCAGTCGTACTGGAGGAGCATTTTTTGTCATCTTTCGTGACATTTAAACAAAAAAGTGCAATTTTTGAATTCTCGCTCGTTAATTGTAAAACGACATTATATTTCTCGTACGTATTTGTGTAGCACCTTGTAGTGCTGAAGCCATGTTGACATAAAATCAATAACTGGCTATAACTATCTATGTTTTCTGATGAATCAAAATTATTCTTATATAGTAAACTTAAATTAAATATTGGTCTAGAAAAATATTTATCTGAATTGCCATGTTTTAAAAGTAGACAAATATTAACAAAATTTCGTTTAAGCGTCCATAATTTACAGATAGAAACTGGTCTTTATAAAAATATTCCCCGTCAACAGAGACTTTGCAAGACATGTAAAGTTATTGAGGATGAAAACCATTTTCTTTTAAATGTGTAAAATTAATGAACAAAATAGGACAAACTTATTTGAACTTATCCATCAAAACTTCCCAAATTTTAAAAATTTCAACCAGTTTCAAAAAATAAATTTCATTCTAAATCCAAACTCAACCCTTTTACCGGTAGTATGTACCTTTCTGAAACAATCTGTTGAATTGATATAGGGTCCGTGCCGGTCAGAGAGTCATCTATATTTTATCTAATTATTCATTATATGTTGTATATATGTTTTGTATTGTTTTGTATTGCTTTGACCCCAAGGGGTGTAATCTTGCAATAAAGATTATTATTATTTTTAGCACGCTACAAATACGGAGATAAATTTATACGTATGACACATTATATTGGGATATAATCTTTAATAGAACAAAATACTTGTGGAAATTATATACAGAAGACAAACAAATTATCATCGGCTAAAGAGCTAACATTGTGAGTTAGGCTACAAGTAGAAATCTATTATACGGTGTGCACTTCGTCTTACCGTACAATAGATTTCTACTTGCAGCCTAACTCACGATGTTAGCTCTTTAGCCGATGATAATATATAATGTTTACTATCGGAGAAAAAACAATGTTTACTATCAAATATGAATCCCGGAGAAAAAACAGTCTCCGAGATTCATATTTGATAAAACATTTTTTTCTAGGCCGGGACCATAACTAAAAAATTTTGGCAGCTTAAATTAAAAAGTGGTACACTTTTTTGATAACGAAACACCCTCATTTAGGTATAAAGGATTACTGTATTAAAAGAAAAAGATAGCTGCAAAAAAAAAAATCGCAAAGAAATGAAGAACGGGAATTTTAAGTGTTATACGATTTCGATTGATTTGCCTTTTCAAGACTATACATTTCATTTCATTACCTTTTAAGGTAATGTAAACACAGGTAAAAAAATGTGCATTATCTATTTATACACCGATAAACATTTAACTATGGAAGACCAACTCAGAAATATATTGGGAATATTTTATGTAAGTTGTATGCATTAGAAAGAGAGCAAGTATGATTAAAAGATTATTTTAAAAAGATATATGTAGCTCAGACATGAGTATAAAGCTTGATCATCAACCCAAGCATTACCAAAAACAGGATCAACCCAAGCATTACCAAAAACAGCAAACAGACAAAGACGTTGCTCGACATCTATTCCACTCAAAGCGGTGCTAGGGTCCTTGCCATTGTTGAAGGCATCATGGTGACTTCAAGATGAAGAACAACAATAAAAGCATTGTTCCATTACTTGGTTTTACCATGTATTTATAGAGACTAAAGTTTCATATGCATTTACTCCATATCCTTTCATTGATTGTTTAAGAATGGAGTTTGTCTCTCCTGCAGTGCAGTCCGTAAAACAATTCCCCGGGAGAGAGATGTATGCTTTCCATATATTTCAGTTATGGTGTGCAAGTTCTTGAGATGATTTCTCATATGGACATCTATCATACTTTCAAATTTTGGCATTCTATTTTTTTTTGTAATTTCTTAATGTTATTCTGACAACCTGTTTATAGTGCTAACATCTCGGGATTTTTAAAAGTTTTCTTGCGATTGACTCGATGAATGCCCTGTGGTTGTTTATATGTTGTGATTGTCTTCTGTTAGTCGTTGTGTCGGGCAACGGATGACAGCGATTGTAAGAACACTTTGCCAATTATTTTCATGTTTGTTGACGATTCCGCATCCATGACCAAAAGTGTTGCCCGGCATCTATCAATGAATTCCACTCAAACCGGTGCTAGGGGCCGCCTTGATCTTACTGAGGTATTGAAGGCCTCATTGTCACTTTAAGATGAAGAACAACAATAAAAACGTTGTTCCATTGATGACTTCTACATGTATTTGTAGAGGATTTGTCTCCATTTCCGCTCATTGTTTATTGTGGATGTAGCGTTGTGTGCCATCTATGGCAACGAATTCTACACAAACCGGTGCTAGGGGTCGTCTTGAACTTCTGTGCTATGAGGTATAAGCAAAGATCTTTGTTGAAGGCCTCGTGGTGACTCCACGATGAAGATCATCGTTGCTTGTTCCATTGCTTGGTTTTACCATGTTTCTTTAGAGACTTTGTCTCATGTGCATTTACTCCATGATTTTGTCCTCTACAGATTTTCTGAAGTGGCAAAACTTTCAGTTTACCGATATGAAGATTTACACCCATTCTATAACCCAGGCATTCTACCTTTCATTGACAAGATACAAGATCAGAACAAACATTTTAAGACAACCAAACAGATACTGTTTTATTACTCTTGGGGGACGACCATTTAATTCTGGGGGGGGGGGCTGGCAGTTTCGGCGAAAATTTTTATTTTCAATAACATAATCGTATCGTACCAATAAATCTAAGGTCAGATTATTTATTTTCCTGGATGTGCAGGCCAGATTATTTATTCCCAACTTTTTCAGGGACAGAGTATTTATTTACAAAATCTGCCAGCCCCCCCCCCCCCCCCCCCCCCCGGAATCAAATGGTCATCCCCTTACTATGTCGACACAACTCGACTGCATGATTCCTCACTTTTCTGTAAAAAATAATACTTTATTAGTGTTCTACATGTGCAAATGTAGGTCACCTTCAACCTCAACTGCGGCTGCAATTTAATGTTGTCTTGCCATAAAGAGGCGGATCCGTGATTTGAAGTCGAGAAGACTCCTAGCTCTATTGACATTAGGGACCGACCATTTAACCTGAAGGGGGGTATGGTTTGTTTTTCTGGACAGAAAATTTTGCGCAAACCAATTATTTATTTTTTGCACGCGTATCAACAAAATATTTTTTTTCAAAATTAACATTATTTTTTGGGGCAGAAAGCCTCATTCAGAATTTTTTTTCATCATTTTGGCAGCCAAAATATTTTTTTCACATAAAATCAGATCCAAAATATTTTTTTAGAAAAAAAACCATAGCCCCCCCCCTTTTTCAAGTTAAATGGTCGGTCCCTTATGACAATAAAAAAATGAATTGAAAAAAGAAATCGCCGGAGACAGTGAGGCGTGGAAAAATTTAGATTAATTATGTCGATAATCTCTATTTCACCCTAAAAAATACATTTTCTGCTGTTTTAGGCGGCGCATTCCCTCCTTTGATAGCCAATTATACTCTTATTGCCTCTATTAAGGCGTGAGTTCTGTTCTTACATTAGGCCATTTTCAAAATAAACATATAAACGTTAGTCCTTCCAAACGGCAGTGAGTTTAGGTTGGTTCTTGAGGTGCTATGCAACGAATTATAACAAAAACCTACAAAAATTGAGGAAATAGGTCAAAATTGCATTCAAGTGGCAATTTCAGTGACTGATTCTTTTATCTATAAGTATGAAAATGCATTTGAAGTTATTTTGCTATAATCATGGTATGATGTTTAAACAGTTTTGGAGAAGATTGGATGCATTCGTCAAAATCAGTATGATGAGGAAATAATTCCACGGAAAAGTGGCCATACCTCTTTGTGAATTTTTTTGAGGCTTCTAATGTCCATCAGAAGTACATTTTGTTCTAATCAGCCGATTTCATTTTCTGACAGGCTTTGTCGAGAAGGAATACAACTTTGATACCTAGTACCAAAGATCTAGAAACCCGCAGTCGATGACACTTAGAAATTAAACATTTAACTCCTCTTCCGCTCAGTAACGAGGCTGTCTGCCCAACCCACCCATAACCTTCATATCGAGAAAGAAAATAGGGAACCGCAAAAGATAGGATAATGAAGTTGAACAGAAAAAAATGTACTTTAGCTGTTGACGGATCTACAGGACATGTGGTCTTAGCCCAACGGTGTACCGTATTACAAGTCCCCCATATAAATTAGTTTACACATATTGCTGAAATCAGAATATAAAATGAAGCAAAAAGCACCTTTTCTCAAAATTTCAATATTTTTGCATGGTTGCCATGGCAACAACAACTCTTTTGAAATTTCAAATTCTTTAGGAATTGAAGTTTCATACCTCACAAACTTCCTATGAGGTTTCATGAAGCTAGTGTTAATAGTTTTTGAGATATAGTGAGAAATATGTTGAAAAAAATTCAAAATTTCACTTTCCCATAGGATTAACATTGCAGACCCCATCCCTTTTTGAGCCCCCCAAATGTACCCTTAATAAACCCCTTTTTCGAAATTTTTTGTTGTAGGCACAACTAGATATATGGGTCCAACGACCTACAAAGTTTGAAAGTTCTGTGTCAACCGGACGAGAATAAAGAAAGAAAGCGGAATACGCAACAAACACAAGAATTACAAGAATTACAAGAACTTTATTTGTCATATATACAAAATTATGTATATAACAATACATGTATATTTCCTTTGTTTGGGTTCTAGTGCTGCTGATGAGGAATAAATTTCCGAAATGGCCATACAGCTCATTAAAATTATTGCAGTTGGAGTTAACATATGTGTTATGGTCTCATGTTCATTTACTCCATATCCTTTCGTAAAATATTGAATACAGGAGTTTGTCTTTTATTGTAGTGTGGAGTTGGTGAAACAATTCCCCGTGGTAGAGATGTATGCTCTTTATTTTTCTTAGATATGGTGTACATGGACGTGAGATAATATCTCATGTGTACACTTTGTTCAGTTACTATTATCTAAATTTATGTAAATTAAAAAAACGAAGGATTAACTACCACCATCGTAGTTTTGTCCTTAGCTATATTTGATATTACTGATTATTCGGATTTCTTTTGGTTTTATGCATTTTAATCATTTTTGAAATTATGGATTTCCTTTGTTTGGGTTCTAGTGCTGCTGATGAGGAATAAATTTCCGAAATGGCCGTACAGCTCATTAAAATTATTGCAGTTGGAGTTATGTGTTATGGTCTCATGTTCATTTACTCCATATTCTTTCGTAAAATATAAAACAAAAAAATATAAACAAAGAGCAAATGATTATTATGATTCCAATAAGTCTCCCAACTTCGTTTAAAAAAGCAGAGAAAAAAAGAAAGAAATAAAAACCACACATAAAAAATAAGTTCTATAATTGGATTGTAGTGTGCTTCCCGAAATAGCATTAGTCCGACTTTCAAAATCTAGTTGTAAACAGTATTATAGGCCATGGGCTGAAATCACTTCCGTGCAACCCCCACTTATAGTCCAGACCAATTGTTTTCAGTCCTTTTATATCCCCTCTTCAAAATAAAAGATGTTAACACGAATATAACCTGCACGCATAGACAGCATAGGACCACTTTTACAGTACACCACAGAAAATTCTTGTATTTTAGTTTTAATCTTAATTTTATCTTTTAAGCTCCATAATTTTTAGCTCACCTGGCTATGCCAGGGTGAGCTTTTGCCATCACTTGGCGTCCGTCGTCCGTCGTCCGTCCGTCCGGCGTAAACTTTTCATTCAAAGATCTTCTCCTCTGAAACCACTGGGCCAATTGGAACCAAACTTGGTCACAATAGTCCTTGGGTGGTCCCTTTAAAAATGTATCCGGCATGTCCGTACCTAATCCAAGATGGCCGCCAGCGGGGAACATAGTTTTAACATTGGACCCTATAGGAAAACACATTCAAAGATCTTCTTCTCAGAAACTACCAGCCCAATTATAACCAAACTTAGTCACAATGGTCCTTAGATGGTCCCATCCAAAAAAGGTATCCGGCAGGTCCGTACCTAATCCAAGATGGCCGCCAGCGGGGAACATAGTTTTAACATTGGACCCTATGGGAAAGACATTCAAAGATCTTGATCTCAGAAACTACCAGTCCAATTATAACCAAACTTTGTCACAATGGTCCTTAGATGGTCCCATCCAAAAAGGTATCCGGCAGGTCTGTACCTAATTCAAAATGGCCGCCAGCGGGGAACATAGTTTTAACATTGGACCCTATGGGAAAGACATTAAAAGATCTTCTTCTCAGAAACTACCAGTCCAATTATAACCAAACTTAGTCACAATGGTTCTTAGATCGTCCCTTCCAAAAAAGGTATCCAGCAGGTCCGTACCTAATCCAAGATGGCTACCAGCGGTAAACATAGTTTTAACATAGAACCCAGTGTTGGAAAGACATTCAAAGATCTTCTTCTCAGAAACTACCTGTCCAATTAAACTTAAACTAAGGCACAATGGTCCTTATATGGTTCCTTCCAAAAAAGGTATCCGGCAGGTCCGTACCTCATCCAAGATGGCCGCCAGCAGGGAACATAGTTTTATAAATGGACCCTATGGGAAAGAAATTCAAAGATCATCTTCTCAGAAACTACTAGTCCAATTTAAACTAAACTAAGCCACAATGGTCCTTAGATGGTCCCTTCTAAAACAGATATCCGGCAGGTCTATACCTCATCCAAGATGGCCGCCAGCGGGAACATAGTTTTAACATTTGACCCTATGGAAAACACATTCAAAGATCTTCTTCTCAGAAACTACCATTCCATTTATAACCAAACTTAGTCACAATGGCCCTTAGATGGTCCCTTCCAAAAAGGGTATATGGCCGGTCCATACCTCATCCAAGATGGCCGCCATCAGGGAACATAGTTTTAGTATTGGACCCTTTGGAATATACATTCAAAGATCTTCTTCTCAGACACTACTAGTCCAATTAGAACCTCTGTCCAAATTTTTGAATTTTTATTTGAATGTGGTCTGAATGTTTTAATTTCAGCAACATGTATAACCTTGATTATAAGGGGAACCCCTGCCCAAATTTTTTTTGAATGGTGTTCTGTTATGGGTTGTAATGGATGGTGGAGCTTTCGGTTGCCATGGAAACCAAACAAGAACACTGTAATTTTAGGGAAAAAAGTATTCTGCTAAATTTTGTGTTTTGTTTTTCCTATTGGAAATGCCTTTTATTTATGTAAGCCATGGTCCAGGTGAGCGATACAGGCTCTTGAGAGCCTCCCTCTTGTTATGTAGATACGTTAGATGTACTGAAATTTGGTACCAAATTGACGCTTAATTAATATACTTTACAATGAACACAAGTTTTTCCACTTTACGCCATTTTTATGATCTGGGGATGCAAAAATGTACCCCTCCCCCTGCAAGAAATTACGAAAATGACGATTTTCCTTTCAGATTAATAGATCTAGACATTTGATCTAGTTTTTATGCCTAATTTATCAGTTGTGATACAATGTTGAAAAATAAGACCATTAAAGTCCTTAAAATTTTTATTTTCGGTATAAAATTTTTGAAGAATTGAAATTTTCGGATTTTTAAATATTTTCACAATTTCGAATTTCTTACTTCTGGATCGTAAAAATTTGAATATATATCTATTAATTGCCAATTCAATAATGATTTATGATATGTAAGCAACAAATTATGCGAACAATATTTAGAGTCAGACTTATTGTGGGATCAAAAATGCCAAAATTAGCACCCTTCCCCCTTAAAATTAAGGCAAAATTTAAGATATTCAGGCTCTAAATGATAAAAAGATAATGTCTAATGCAAATTATTGTGTGTATTTCACTAAAACTGACATGCAGAAGCCCATTTAAGTAGATTTAATCTTTTTTAAGGGCCCTTTTTGGCCCTTCTGCTCGAAATTTTATGAAAAATGGGAATTTTCCGTTTTTCAAAATTATTGCTGTTTTGGCTTAGAGATGTAAAAACTTCACTAATTTGGTATATAACGTAAAAATGTTGATAAAATATCGTTTCATTATATCTAAGCTATTAGAAAGTATGCTTTTGAACATTTTAGACTTACTAAACTCTCATAAATTGCAAACATATAACCCCCCCCCCCCAAAAAAAAAAAAAAAAAAAAAAACAAAAAAAAAAAAAACAAAAAACAAAAAATTTCACCACAATGTATTTCATTTTATTCAGCTTGAAAAGCTTCAACATCGTATAAAGGTCCAATAACATAGCATTTCAAACACATAAATGCAAAGAGACTCCCATATATAACAAATAAGATCATGCGCGTGGTTTATTGGCACTTATACAACAATTAAACTTTGAATTTTGTAAAATTCCCATTTTTCACGAAAGTCGCCCAAAATATTCAATTTTACCCATATTTTCTGCATTAAAATTGCATATTGCGATATATCAAATGCATTTTTCAAAAGAAAGTACAAATATTAGTATGTTTTGTTCATATATATGTACAGACAGGCATATTTTGGGGATTTTTTTAGCATCATTTTCTTGGTCTAGGGGTAAAATTTTCGGTATTTAGAGTTACATTGAACACTCCTGGTTTTTCTACACGTTGTTTTAAGATAAGTTAAATATCGGTTAGAACAATGAATTGGCATACCTGCAGATAAATCCTCCAGATTTGCCACATATAACTATTTAAAAGTGAATTTTGGACAAATCTGAAATGCTGAAAATTCCCATTTTTCATCAATTTTGTACAAAATATTGAGTTTAATCTGACAAGTGGGACTTAAAAAGATAAATCATGATAAAATTAATGCAACATTTTATATGCAATGCAGACTTTTCGTGTTTTGGTTATTTTTTATGCGAATATAGACAAAACATTGACTATATTAGGGTGAATTTGTTGGGGTAGGGGGTAAGATTTTCGGTATTTAGAGTCACATTAAGCACTCCTCTTAATTGATTTTCTAAACAATGTTTTCAGACAACTAATGTATCGCACAGAACAATTAAATGGCATATCTGCCGATATATCCGTTATTTTTATGCGAACAAAGACATAAAATGACAATTTTAGGGAAAATTTGTTGGGGTAGGGGTAAGATTTTCGGTGTTCAGAGTCATATCAAATACTCTTTGATTTTCTAAACACTGATTTCAGACAACTTATATATCCCTTAGAACAATTAATTGGCATATCTGCAGATATATCCTCCAGATTTGCTGTATATAACAGGTTTACATTAAACTTTGGCCAAATCTGAAATGTTGAAAATTCCAATTTTTTCCTCAATTTCGGGCACAATGTTGAGTTTAAGTCAACAAATGGCTATTTAAATACCAAATCGTGATGCAATTCATGCAACATTGTCATACTGAACAAACATTTTGCGTGTTTGAGTTAATTTTTTGCGAACATAGACAAAAAATTGACAACTTTAGGGAAAATTTGTTGGAGTAGGGGTAATACTTTCGGTATTCAGAGTCACATTAAACACTCCTTGTTTTTCAAAACAATGTTTTAAGACAACTAAGGTATCGTTTAGATCAATTAGATGGCAAATTTGCAGATATATCCTCCGGATTTGAGATATATAACGATTTAACAGTGGACTTTACACAAATCTGAAATGTTGAAAATTCCCATTTTTCATTAATTTTTGGGCAAAATATTGAGTTTAAGTCGACAAATGGCTGTTGAGATACCAAGTCATAAAGTAATCCATGAAACTTTGCGTGTTCTGGTTATTTTTATGCGAACATAAAGAAAAAATTGACAATTTTAGGGAAAATTTGTTGGGGTAGGGGTAAGATTTTCGGTATTCAGAGCCACATGAAACACTCCTTGTTTTTTTCTAAGCAATGTTTTAAGACAACTTATATATCCCTAAGAACAATTTATTGTCATATATGCAGATAAATCCTCCAGATTTTGCATGTATAACAATTTAACAGTGAACTTTGGATAAATCTGAAATGTTGAAAATGCCCATTTTTCAATTTCGGACAAGATATCGAGTTTAAGTCAACAAATGGCTGTTAAAATACGAAATCACAATGTAATTCATGCAACCGTGTGATATACAACACACAATTTGCGTGTTCTGGTATTTTTTATGCGAATATAGACAAATTGACAATTTCAGAGTAAATTTGTTGGGGTAGGGGTAAGTTTTATGGATGTAGGAAGTTTATAATACTTCAAAACTGCCATAATTTGTACCAGTTGTAAAGAAGACATTATGTACTTTCATTTTATACCAACCTTTTCTGAATTTGAACCGCTCATAGATAAGATGAGACAAAAAAGGGACAAAACTTTGTCTAAAACGAAAATATTCAAAGATGTGTTTTATTTGTCTAAGTGATAGTTTGGTCATTCATATGTTAACATGCTTAATTTATAAGAAAGGACATTAAAAGGCTTAAAACAATTCCAAGAATTATGAAATGAAAAACATACTGGTTTCTAAGGACCATTTAACTTACACAATTTCGAGAAAAATCTTGAAATTAAGGTCAACATTTCGAAGGGGTATGGGTAAGGTTTTTCATTTTTTATAACGTATTGGGTATAGAAATGGTACTTATGTGGAACATTTGTAAAGCTAATACCACATGCTATCATTCCATACCATTTTTTTCATAACTGAGAGGTACCAATCAACAATTTGAAGCAATTGAAAGAAAAACTTTGATCAAAAACGAAATTTTCCAAAATTTCGTCTAGTGGGTCTAAAAAAGGGGCCTGTTCCAACATTGCGTGCAGGTTATGCTCATGTTAACATGTTTAATTTTAAAGAGGGGGTATAGAAGGACTGAAAAATATGGGTGGGGATTATAAGTGGGGAGGGGGGGGTGCACGGGGGTTATTCCAGCCCATGAACTATTAATTTAAACGTAAGAAAATTAAGTATCTGAATACTCTGTTTCAGTTGACGACTTTATCTCTTGTGTGTTTAGTGATTATATAACAACATGTAAACATGATTTATTGTTTAAGCAATTTTTTCAAAGTAATGATTTACATTTAAAGTAATTATCTCTTCAAGTAATTTTTGGACATTTGCACCTTGGTTAGTTATTTCTTCGTCTATCACAGTGTGGTTTCATCTGCATGGACTTTATTTTTTTTTCGTAAAAAGGGGCTCAAACCCCGGGACCCCTCTGGACCCGCCAATAGTTACATTAAAAGAAATACATCATTATGTTAAAACCTCTATTTCTTTGGTATATGCAGTTGCTATAATCCCGAGGGTGTTAGTCTGATTTATACCGCGACCCTATGGTTCATGTAAAATTGAAGTTTTGGGGGATTTTTCGGGAATTTGATCCTAGAATATGAAAAGGCAGATCTAATTACATTTTTAACTAATAGCATCATATTTAGTATTCGGACGTTTTTCAGCGTAAAAAAAATTCTGACGCAACGTACTCATAAACTGAAAGTCAGAATCACTAAAACTATAATTTCATATAGAAAAAATTAAGTAGTCACGCCCAAAGACATTGGGACAATAATGATGGCATTATATTACAACTTTAAGGAAAGACCTGCATTGACGTTACTATGTCTGTGTGTGTGTTTGGGGGGGGGGGGTAGTTTAATCGAGGCGCTTAAAATGAAAAATTGGAATTAAGTAGGTCCTTAATTCTGATCTCAAATGAATATTCTTTCAATATAATTATTCTAGACTAGTTTAATAGTTCAAAGAAATTACCAGTAAAGATGCTACCGTATAGCGGTCTTTTTTAGTGGGCCAAATTTGGCTTTTTTAAAATGCATGTATGGTAAAAATTTGGTGCTTATCATTTTGGCAGTTGCAAAAAGCCTGGGAAAAAAAGGGTCTGACTTGTCTTGTTTGTATTTTGTCCATTATGAACTTAATAAAAATGCGATGTTGCGGGGGGTGGAGGTGTTACTCTTCTGTGGAATTGTTAAGTTTTTTGAGTGCATGCTGATAACCTATACACATATAGTGATTCACAAGTACCTGTGTACGTGAACTGTGCAGGGTTCACAAGTATCATAGTTATTTATATGTTGTTGTACTCAGCGGTATAACTATGGAAGACCAACTCTGGAATAGTGTTCGATAAAACGATTTCGACAACTGCATGATTCATGTGATTGAAACATAATATTTGAATTTATGAAGCCAGGATATGAAGGTAGCAATAATTAAAGGACATTAAAGAATGTTTCAGAAAAAAGGAGTATAAATAAAGAGAGTTATGAAGTATACTTCAACGGCTGTGGCGTTGAAATATATATACCGGTTGTTCAATATTATTACTCTCCATGAAGAATCCCTTCTGGTAGAATTACCAGTAAATTACCAGTGAATCCGAAAATTTAAAATTACAGCGGATACAATGTATTACCCGTGTAAAACCACGGCTTCCATAAATCATTTCATTAGTAAAAAATATCTAAATGAATATTAAGGTGTCATCCTCACAATGTCAGGGGTCCTGTGTCCACGCTTGGCCAAGCGTGGACACAGGACCCCTGACATTGTGAGGATGATTAAGGTGTCTGCAGGGTATTATTTTCCTATTATAGAATTTTGTGAAATTTGTGTGAAGAAACATAATTGTATTATTTCTAAAAGTATAGAATAGAATTTGGGGTCACCGTGCTTTTAAGCCCAAAAACTGAATTTGAAAATTTAAGGATTTTACATAGAAATGATAGGGAAAATGATTATAAGACGGTAGGTAGCTTAAAAAATTTATTATGGATTTTGTTCATACTTTGCATGTGTTTTGAAGTCATTATATAGTTAATATATGAAAAATAAAAATTAGGGGTCACCGTGGAAATTGGAGAGATAAATTGCAAAGCGCTAATTTTTGTAGTGATATCTACATGAAATTCTTTTTTCAAATTATCTACCTTGTTGTAAAAATGATAAGGTATAAAAATATTAATTACTTTGGAAACTTTCTTCACATTTTAAATAACTATTTTGTTAACTTTATTGATGAATGAAACCTATAAATGAACAAGTATGAGACAAAAATGGCGGAATAATACCACTGTGACACCTTAACAGAAATGACACGACTTTATTGGATTATCATATTCAATTTGTAAAAATGGCTTTGGATACTATTAATCGAATATTAATAAAACAAAAGCATTTAATTAAAAATGTTTTTATCATCTGATTTGATATGTATGGAGGCCGGATGCGGGCCATTTTGTGTTTTGCGTTAACGCGAATCGAGAAGGGCGAAAACGCGAAAACGTGAAAGTGGAAACGCGAAAACGTGACGTGAAATTCATTTCTCGTTTTCGTCTTCTGGATTTCACGTCTTCGCCTTCTCCGTTTTGCGTTTCCACTCTGTTCAAAGTGAAAGGAGAAAACGCAAAAACGCGAAATATGGCCGCCGCGTGTTGCCACCATAGATATGGGATACCCATTCTGTTGGGATATACATTTTGTATTCTGGAATTGATTTTAAAATTATTTTGTTCAATAAACATGAAAAGGATTAGATAGCAGGCCGAATGCTATATATATCTCTCCTTATACAAAGGCAACATGACATTGTATACAAATGAATTACTTCACATTCAAAGGGGCACAATCCAAACTATACTATTTACATATTAATCAAGTGTGTGTCAAATAATAAAATTTCAGACCCTTTGTTACAAATTTATTAACTTGATTTGAATATATTTATGTGAAATAGAATGTGATACTAAAGGAGTTACATTTATCATGAGAGTTGCCAAATTGTGATTTAAGACAACTAAATTCACCCATGTATTCCGATTCAGGAATTGGCAATGGAAAATAATTTAGTCGCACTTGGAGTATGGAAAAAAATACATAATTTGTCTGGAATTAGGCGTGTCCGGGTTCGCCGGCACAACACGTTAACAATTTTTTCTGATGAATACTTCTATAGTTAAACCAACTTTCCTTGTGGCAACCGGGGTGGCAACCCGCATGGTCTCGTTTAATTATGACAGAAATTACTTAAAAGACGTACAATACTTATACATTAACAGATTCGACTCGTTCAAAATAGCACCTCGAAGACAACCCTGTACTGTGTTAATATCATCATTATGTTGGACATAATCGTACCTTACGTCTGTCGCTATGTAAGAAAAAGTGACACCAATGCCCTCCGTATTGTTTTGTATAAATAGACTTTACATCTAGATTATTCATCCTAGATATAAATATTCCTGGTCTTTGTGTCTCACGTAATACTATTTTTTTTTAGTTATTCAAAATGGATATATGCGGAATCATTTCACTGCCAGGATGGCTTGTAACAATTATTTTGATATTTTTGACGCTAACATTGTAAGTTTTTTTATGCAGTTATGTACACATATAATATATTATATTTTACCTGGTCAATGACCAGGTTGTAGATCTTGTATAAAAACTAATTTACATTGATTTAAGAGCATGAATTAACAGATGAAATAAAACTATCGCGGGCCCTTTGGTTTATTAATCAAGATGCATATAGATTGGAAACTTGCACATTTGGAAAAAGGGGGTCCCTGGATGTTCCAGAAAAAAGGGGGACCGCGGCTCCCTTTGGATCCACAGTTTAAGCATAAAAGACCAAAAGCACCGGCAGATCCAGTTTTCGACAAAATAGGATTCCATATAATGCGTTCTAGAAAAAGGAAAAGGGTGTTTCAATAAATTCATTATCATTTTTTCTTCTTAATCGTTATACATGCTGCACGAAAAAAAAAAAAATCCAGAGAAAATGGGTTTTCAATTACCCGATCTTGAACCAAGCCCCCCCCCCCTCTCCCTCGGGATCCGCCAATGCAAAGTACAACTCTGGCACTTCAAGGGTATTTTTGCAAACAAGTTATTCAGTTTCACACAGAGTTTCCCATTATTGTCATCGAATGCAATATTGAGTGAAAGCGTGTCAATCTCAACGAAATAACCATCTCATCATTCCCATTTCCCCCATTATAAAAATTCTGTTTTGTTTTAAGTCAATATTTGATGTAATTTGTTTACAGCAGGGTTTAAAAATCTGGAAATATACCATTCACTGTCGAACACTGCGGTTATTTGTCAGGGGTATTAACACGGGTTCTGAAGCTCTCTGAGAGCCCAGAACCCATTTATATAGTTTAGAGCTCAGTGAGTCGAGCCCATAGCCCTGTGAGTGGAGCCTAGAGCTCTGTGAGTGGAGCCTAGAGCCCTGGTGTTGTAGCCCAGAGCCCGCAGCCCACTATTAATAAAGATTATACCGTATATAGCCTTGTTATTTCCAAAAGTTGTAATGATCGTCAAAATGTCGTTCAAGGTGATTCATTATTTCTTTTTATGTATCGATTCAAAATCGCATTTCCCTGACTTTTTTATCCAGCGCATCAGCACCTTGAATTTTACACCGTTCATTGCATTAGAGAAAAAATTACCAATTGTTTGTTATACAGTGTATCAGTACTTTTTACACTTGATTACGTCAGAAATTCAATAACTGATATCATATAGTCCGAATAATAACTGTGAAAAAGTATAGATATCTTAAAACCTCATGGTTGCAAAAAATATTTGATGGTTGGTTGGGAGTATAACATTTCCAATTTGAAATATTATTATGGTCTCATGTGGACTTTATCGTCAGAAAACTTTACCGCAATGAATCAGCTTTTATTGTAGAAATTTTTTTTTCATATTTTATTTTTTCCGTACTCCGTAGACTAATCACAAAAAGGCATTGAGCTTATGACCAATGGAAGCGCAAAATCTATTGCGGTCGAATTACATAACTGAGTATGACTTTTAAATCCCTGCAAACAGAGTTTGGGGGTATATAGGAGTCACTCTTTTCGTCCGTCCGTCCATCCGTCCGTCTGTCTGTCTGTCCCTCCGTCCGCCTGTCCGTCCGCCGTCTATTTGTCTGTCCATGTGCTTAATCAGCACCTCCTACTAAACACCTGCATGGATGTTGATAAAATGCTACACAGTGGTAGTATAGCACCTAAAGAATATGCTTACTGCCCAAAATTTTGAAGGGGGATAATTCAACTTTCAATTGGGAGAGTACCTCGCCGGCGCATTACCTATTTGTGCATGAATTGGAATGGTTTCTGTTCGAAATTTTGAAGGGGAGATACTTTAACTCTATACATACTTTCTTGAAAAAGGGGGAGGTATATCATTGTGTTCATACTTGTATCGTGTCCACACTTTCACTGTTGCCACACATATGTTGTGTCCACACAATTGAATATGCTCTTATTATATTGACTCAGGGCTCAAATGGCCGGGGTATAGCTGCATGCCATTCGGCGACAGCTCTAGTTTGTACTTTTTAGCGTTGATGTTTGAAATAATCTGTCACGAATAATCTGCATTTAATTTATTATTTCTTTTTAATTATTTTAGGTATTCTGTTTACTGTCAAACATGGCTATGGCGTCTTGGTATTCCGGGACCAAAAGGAACCTTATTCTTAGGCAACCTAATGTTGTTTATTAAAAAGGTAGTAATATTTGTAGTATATTGACACTGATGTTCTAGACGTTTTATTTACAGGCCAACACCAATTATTACCTCGACGGATCCAGCCTTCGAAAACTTAGGGAACGGGGTTCCAGACTAAAAAAGTCGCGGAAGCGAGACTCAGGGATAGCGTTTCCGGCGGCGGCGGCGGCGGCGTCAACAATTGCAAACTATTGTGAATTGACAAGCTTATATTAGTTATAGGTCCATAGTATTTGATGTGCAGTGGCATTATTATGGGTACAACTCAAATCCCTATTTAGATTACGGCCCTGGCCCCTTAGTCATGCATGAACGATCACTTAAAGATTTTAGCAAGCAGTTTGTACAGCCTATACCAGTAGTCCTAGGCACTTGATATTTGACATGCAGTTGCGTCTTGGGGAGTACATACCGATTTCACGCCCGGATGGTGGCCCTGGCCCCTTAGTCACGCGTGGACGATCACTTTAAGTTTTTAAGCAAGCAGTTTGTACAGCCTATACTAGTAGTCCTAGGCACTTGATATTTGACATGCAGTTGCATTTTTGGGTGTACATAACGATTCCACACCCAGATGGTGGCCCTTGCTCCTAAGTCATTCATGAGTGATTACATCATTTTTTCCAAGGAAATTGTAAACACAGTTAAAGATTATATTTTATTTTTATTCCTGCTACAGTTGATCAATGTGCAAATTAAGGCGATGCAAGGGGCGAGCGAGACATATCCTATGTCCAAAGTTTATTGCTATTTTTTACCTCTTTTTGTCAGTTTGTTCATAAATTTTGCACCAAATTTCAAATTGTTTTCAGAAGGGTGAGGGAGGTTCCAACTCCCGAAACCCTCATGGATCCGCTCATGTTTAATTTCGATCTTTAAGTAAAGTGCTTAATTCGACTTCATGGTTTAAATGTTTTTATCGTCTGATTGTTTTTTTTTTGTTCCAATGTACACGAATGTGTTCAAATCGTTTTGTGGTACATTTATGGGAAAAATCTAGAAAAATAAAACTACTTACTGCAGTTATTAAATCAGTTGCATCTCGAATCAATTAAGCAACAATCTTATTATTCTACCAATATTTCACTCATCTTAGCTGGCCAATTATTACGATTTTCAAAAGAAGAGGTCAGCAGCTGATCGTAACCCCTGGCTAGAAAAGATGTCCCTTGCTATTATTTTAGTATTATGAGTTCGAAACATATATGGTAATTAATGTAATTATATTTTGTATTTGTTACAGGGTGTTTTCAAAACCGATATAGAAAACACAGAGAAATTTGGAAAACTATGGGGGTATGTATTATTTTAATTTCAATAGCAAGCATATAAATTCTGCTCAGCAGGAAATCTAGTGGTATAAAATTATATCCCTTCTAGAAAAACTCTTCTGTGTCTCATAATTTTTTCGGAACAAATTAACAGCATGGCGACGAAAATAAACAATCAACAACATGTCAAGATTTCAAAAGAATTAAACAAATACAATATTTAGTGAAAACGTCATTCAATTCCCAGATCTTTTCTTTGTATTTAAAAAGTGATTAAACTTGCCCCCAAGAAGAGTTAATTTGCGAATCCTTACATAATTTACTGTCGTGATGAAAATATTCAACGGGCACACCGGTCAAAATCAAATGCTATAGGGCGTTAAAATGCATGTACCCAGACAAGATTATATGTACAGATAGATTTTTTAACATACTTTATTTATAGGTCAATTTAATAACAATTCTTGCATAAAAAAAAGCTGAGATCCAAAACTAATTCTATATTGTTAGGCAAAATCATATCGTTTCGAAAAAAACGCCATTTTCATTTTATACCCACGATATCAAAGGTAAATCATCAACACAATATTTCATTGGTTCAATCAAGGAAAAGGGTGTGCCTTCAGTTAAAACCCATTCAAAGACCCCACGTGCTTAGTGAGTAAAAATCGATATTGTTTATGTAACCTTGATGGTTGCGAGGTAGAAACGGTCGTTTTGTATAAAATTTGCAAATGAATCGATAAATATTTAATTGCAAAGTATATTTTTTTCCTGAAAATTTTCGTTATAAAGAAATACCGAGATCCAAAACTCTTTTGAACAATTATATCCCGGGAAATCTCATTTTTCATTAAAAAATATGCGAGAAATATAAAAATTAAAAAAATATATATCATTTGTCAATATCAAGATACGTCACATGAACATAACAGAGTATAAATTTTCATGTTATAAGTATCTTTTATCAGGCCATGACAACGAGTTACGCGTTGCAATTGACATTTTTATCTTTTCTAAACGAGAGTTCATTTTCTATTGTTTAATACCACCGGATTTCAGACTGTGCTAAGCTGCGTTCAATGAATATTTTATTACTATAAACGTGTAAGCTGAAGTTAAGTTATTTGTTAAATATGGAAAACTTAAAGATTGTAAATGGCTTGAGGTAACAGTTAAGTTTACTGACACAGCTAAAATTCCAGGCAATTTAAGATTATTATACAGGGTTATTTTCGTGCAACGTACTCGCCATTATTTTTCGCCCTTGAGAATCTAAAGGTGCGTTTACACGATCAGTTTTTTCCATCCAACTCGCTTCAAACTTTTGGACGGCCGTCGAGAAGGTTTGATGGATGGGGTGTTTACACGCATCAAATTTTTCATCAAATTTTAGCAAGGTGCTCTTTGTCTTTAATTAGCAGCTTTAGAATTCTAACTTGCCACACATTGTAATAAGACAGAGTTAGCACCCAAAAAGTAAAATAAAATATTTAATTCTATCTGACCTCGAAATTTTTGTGACGTCAACCTTTCCCATGTCATAATAAAAAACGTCGGCAGTATATCAGTCTAGCGTCTTTTCAAAGTATAGACAAGAAAAAAAAATAAATAAATACTTAGATCTCCCGTTTTCAAAAGCTATTTATTAAACTATATATCAGTATTTTGTTTATTCAAGTCGTATTCAAATTGCGTATACAAAAAAA
>MJUU01007112.1:223691-276745 GCA_002080025.1 Modiolus philippinarum
GGGCAAACATCTTAATGATTCTTACGCTTGACATTCACAAAAACACAAAGTACAACATATAAATCATTGGTCTTTTGGACCTTTAGTATGCATTGAAAGAGCTCAAGGTTATTTTTGAAATAGTTATCTTTTTTTTTAATTTTTTACGTGATATTAAATCTTTTCGCGCTCTTCGCATTTAAGTTAAGAAAAACTATGTTTTCTAAAAACAAATCTCTGTCTGGTTCATATGTGTTAACTTAATAACTGCTTGTTATTCACTTGAACAAAACCTTGTTGGATTTTCTTCTATCAGATATTTCAGGTGCACAGGTTGCTATACAGTTCATTTGGTTCTTATTAATTTACCAAAGTATCTTATACATTGAGCAATCAGATCAAATATGATAAAAGAAGAAGAAAAAAAAAGTTTTTGTTGTTTTCAAATGCATTGGCCTGCTGCAGAGGGAGTGGTGGAAAAAGTGATAATTTCGCTGTTTCTGAGTATGCTCACGAGCTCATTTCGCTACTCCCGTTGCTCATTTCACTGATCACTTGCTCATTTTCGCTGCTCGCGTGCTCATCTCGGGAATATTGCTGCTTCTGCAGCTGTGCGGTGGTAAAAGTGGTAATTTCGCTGTTTAAGGGTAAGCTCATCTGCTCATTTCGCTCCTCACGCTTCTCATTTCTCTGGCCATTTTCTCATTTTCGCTGCTTACGTGTAGTGGAATTGGTAGTGAAATGTTGTTGTGGTGGGAAAAGCGAAACATTCGCTGTTTAAGGGCTTTTTCACTTGCTCATTTCGCTGCTCCCACTGCTCATTTCTCTGCTCACTTGCTCATTTTCGCTGCTCGTGTGTTCATCTCGGGAAATTAATTTTAATGTTTGTTAGTGGGTA
Organism: Modiolus philippinarum; assembly: GCA_002080025.1. Lineage (NCBI taxonomy): Eukaryota > Metazoa > Mollusca > Bivalvia > Mytilida > Modiolidae > Modiolus > Modiolus philippinarum. The sequence goes on from MJUU01007112.1 coordinate 224,569, forward strand.
TGGTGGTGAAATGTGGTGGGAAAAGCGACAAATTTGCTTTTTAAGGGTATGCTCATGTCCTCATTTCGCTGCTCATCTTGCTCATTTTCTGCTCACTTGCTTATTTTCGCTGCTCGTGTGCTCATCTCGGGAATTCAGCGGTTGTTTATTGCTGCTGCAGTGGGAAGAAAAAAAGACATCACAAGTGTAACACAAATTATTATTAATTTTTTTAAGAAACCCCCTCCCACCCCATTCCCAAACTCCAATCCATTACTGCTTAAGAACGGGGAAAATAAAAATATGTATATTGTAATTAGTGTATTTATTAATTTTGGAAAATCCTTCAGAGAATCACAACAAAGAACAATGAAGGAAATCACACACATATGAACCAAAAAATCAATAGTGATACAGAGCTAACGACATAAAACAATAAAAAATTAACAACAACTAGACATCAGTGAGATGGTATCCATCTCTGTGGGCCCTGCTACAAGTATGACCTAGAGGTCAATGGTCATAGGTCACTAACCAAGGTACGCAACACGTCGTCTTGAGGTGATCTCTCTACATGACCAATATCAAGAGCCTATCTAAAAAGAGAAAAAACGACTTTATCATTGAAAAAGCATGAATGTGACCCTGAGGTTGAAGGTCAAGGTCAGAGGTCACCATCCAAGGTACACGACACGTCCTCTTGAGGTACCGGTAATCTATCTACATGCCAAATATCAAAAGCCTTTCTCAGATGAAACAAAAAGTTAAAGCCCGGACACGACGTTGTCATTGAAAAAGCATGAATGTGACCCTGAGGTCAAAGGCCAAGGTCAAAGGTCACCAACCAAGGTACACGACACATCACCTTGGGGTGATCTATCCACATGCCAAATATCAAAAGCCTATCTCAAAAGAGAAAAAAGTTATAGCCCGGACACAACTTTGCCATTGAAAAAGCATGAATGTGACCCTGAGGTCAAAGGTCATGACACATCACCTTTTGGTGATCTATCCACATGCCAAATATCAAAAGCCTATCTCAAAAGAGAAAAAAGTTATAGCCCGGACACTACTTGTCATTGAAAAAGCATGAATGTGACCCTGAGGTCAAAGGTCAAGGTCAAATGTCACTAACCAAGGTACACAACACATCACCTTGGGGTCAAAGGTCAAGGTCAAAGGTCACCAGCCAAGGTACGCGACACGTCGTCTTGAAGTGATCTATATACATGCCAAATATCAAAATCCTATCTCAAATGAGAAAAAAGTAATAGCCCGGATACGACTTTGTCATTGAAAAAGCATGAATGTGACCCTGAGGTTAAAGGTCAAGGTCAAAGGTCACCAACCAAGGTACGAGACACATCGTCTTGTGGTTATCTATCCACATGCCGAATATCAAAAGCCTATCTCAAAACAGGGAAAAAGTTATAGCTCGGACACGATTGTTTCGGACGGACGGACGGACAGACTGATTACTATAGGGCGTCCGCCACTATGTGGCGGGGCCCTAATAAAACATGATCGTCGGGGTAAAGTTAGGACAAAACAAGACAAAACGGGGACTCCAGAATACACAAAAAGGGAAATAACTTAGATTGGAATAGGAAACCAAAAGACGAGGGAAAAACGGGTTAGAAATCACAAAATAAAGACAAATCGATATAACTACCAACGTAAAGGTTTGGATAGAATACTAACTCCGACTCACAAGAGTTAACCAAACAGCACAAAAGGAGGCATAAGAAAGACAAGTCAATAGAATGGGGTTTTGAATAAACTGAGAAAAAAAAATGAACATGGGGTGGCCCACCTCAAGCGTCCCACCACTCTTACACTGTTTCACTACGTTTACGGTGCTCTACATTCGTGACGATGGGGAGTAAAGTAACGGTTAATATATGATCATATAAGGAAAATGGTCGTGGTTTATAAGCTCATTTGCATAATCGGGGAAATTTTATGAATTTTAACATAAGCTCTATGGGAGGGAAAAGTGTCAAAGGGTGACCCGCTTCACTACTACCAGCAATAAAAACGTGGTTTACATTTTGACTTAAAGTAGAACCCATTTTCAAAGGGTAGATAAGAGAAGAGCAAACAAACGCAATTTCATTTCAGACTCAACGTACCCTTGTCTTAGAAATCAAAAAATTATTCAATAAAATGAATTAGGGAATTACCAACATATAATTTTTTCTGCCGTCCACGATACAAGTTTTGTAAACTTAAAATAATGTACACCTCCTCTTTCTTAAAGTCCTAGATCCGCTCCTGGTCCATGAAATAGGAAGAAGCACAAACGTTGCTATCACTAATAACAAAAAAATTCCACTCAAACCAGGGGCCAGTAACTAGAAGTTGTCTTACCTATTAAGACTATCTTAAGATCGTCTTAGACACAAAGAGTGTAACTAGAAGCTGTCTTGGAATGATTGACAGCCCTTAAAATTGATGTATCCTTTATTTTTCAAGACCATCCCTTTCCTCATACTTAAGATGATCTTAAAATATTCCTGTAACTAGAAGCCATCTCAAAGTTAAGGGTATAGGCTTGGCAATCTTTGACCACCCTTTATAAATTATTGGTATAACTAGAAACAGTCTTATTTATTAAAGCATGTCTTAACTCAAAGGTTGGTCAACACTACCCTTTGCATGTTCTTAAACATATAATATTGAATGTTACAATGGCCGCAGCTTGAAAGGCCGACTAAACGTACAAGCTCGTTTCCAGTTTCCCATTGCTCTTCGATATAACGCAGGCGGAAGTTATTTTAATGATATAGGAGATGCATATGGAGTGAGCAAAGTGACCGTGCCGATTTTGGCTTTCAGTATAGATATTTTTGAGTCCTTGTTCTCTGTCAGCTTTTGTAAATCTTTCGATTTCTGATTTTCACATATTGTGGTATCAGTTGGCTTAGTGGGTCCAAAAAAGTTAAATTTAACAGTTCACAACAAACTGGTAAACTACTGATGTTGGAGAAAAATTGAATGTAAAAAGTCTAAGTGAAGCTTACAAAAAAATAAAGGTGTAAATAAGAGGCTCTAGAGACCCAGGTCACTCACCTAGGGCATAGTTACTATAGCCACCTAAGATTGCTATGACCATCAAATAATCATAATTCAATTCAGCAGCTTGTCGCCTTACTCAACACCGAACGAGATGTGATTGTGGTAAAGCCACAAAAAGATACCCTTCACATTCCATTTTGCAGAATGCATTTACAAGCTGACTTATTAATTCAACTGGATATACATTCTGAATACATCGGCAAACGAATACCGAAGCAAGAACGAAGAAAGGGGAAATTCTAAAATCATAAATCCAAAATCACGGCAATTCACAGCAACACGAATTGAAAATGGAATTCGGTATCTCCCTTTCAAAATTTTGAACAGCTATTATATTACTTCATGCACATCTCCAGGTAATAATTCACTAAAATCGGATGACCGATTTAGGAGGACATGCACTGTCAAGGTACCTCCACTTTTTCATTAGAAATATTTTGAACATTAAGCACATTACATCATGCACATATGAAGGTTATGTACTGAAACCGAGTAATATTTAACCAATATCCAATGAAAAATTAATGACGGACTGAAGGACACATAGTGCAAAAACTCCCCTAGCTATTCCAGGTGAGCTTGATTACTGAAAGGATGATTTTCGCCTTGATGCAGTAGTGCAGAGATACTGGATACGGATGCTGTATTACAAGAGGAGAAAATCAATGCACTCTCAGCTTGACAATTTTCAAGTCATTAAAAACAATAACTTTTTGATAAATTGACAAAGCTTTCCAAGAAAATAGTATGCACAACTAGACATTGTGGTCAGCAATCAAGTTTTTGTTGCAATCCTGGAAGTAGTGCCCGAAATCTAAATTTAATTATATCTTAAGTAAAAATGGGGCATAGCTATATACTAGTATGCGAGAAAAGGGTCAAGCATTCGGACATCACAATATGCACAGAAAGGCATTATTGCCAACAATCCTGTTTAGTTTCTTTGCAATTGGTCTAAAGATGTAAGAGAAGTAGTGCCAATAAAATTCTGAGACAGACAGACGTCAGTTGAACAGATAAAAACAAAAGTCCCCGTCTCATAAGAGGGAAGTGAGACATAATTGACGAAGTACAAGTGCTGGAGGCTCAGTTAAGGCCGAGCCTTCATCACTCATCGGATAAAATGCCTCCCAGCCAAGCTATGAAGTCTAAACAAAATAAGATCACATTAGTTTTTTTTTCATTGGGTCCAATGATTTTTAGAAAGGATATGGAGTAAATGAACATGAGACCAAAACACACATGTTAACTCCAACTGCAATAATTTAAATGAGCTGTATGGCCATTTCGGAAATTTATTTCTCACCAGCAGCACTAGAACCCATACAGAGTATATCAATAATTTAAAAAAATGTTAAAATGCATAAAACCAAACGATATCCGAATAATCAGTAATATCAAATATAGCTATAGGACAAAACTACGATGGTGGGAGTTAATCCTTCGGTTTTAGAATTTACATAAATTTAGATATTAGTAATTGAATATATAAACTACTAGCTGCCACGTATGCTATGCTTTACATTTAACCTGGATGAAATCAGTAATTTTTTAACAAGACCTTCTATACATCCTTAATTTGCTTCAGTGGTTTCGGAGGATATGGTGAAAATAAGAAAAGCAAACAGACGGACAGAAGACATATAGACGATGAGCCTCGTGTGATGGCAATAGCTTAAACTGACTTTGAAGGGTTAGTCTGAGCTATTGCTATTACTTGGAATTAGTTCATATGTCCGTAGTCTGTCTAATTCCTCTTCACATTTATCAATATACATTATCGAGTCAAAAGTAAAAGACCAAAACAATGAAACTTCGCCGCTTTCTGCTTATCTTTTTTGACTGAATGATGTACTTATTTCCTATTCATATACAATGTATAATTTTTAAAAAGAGACCACCAAAGTATTAGTTAAACCAACAGTGCTTCTACTTCCAAATTGTGCAATTGGTTTTAGCGAACACCTTTACCTACTTACTAACTGATAATCTACTAATCTATGCTGCAGAACAAAATGTAAAACTCTTATAAACTACTTACAATAACTGAAACAACGGCAGTAGAATACCGAAGGAACAAGGGAAGCGATGACTACAAAAATCAAAGTCCAAAGACATGGCAAAAACGGTAACAGATAAAAACAAAGACAAAACAAGGACGTGAGACAGCTACAATGCACGGAAATAAACAGATAACATAAAGAACTAAGGCACTCATAGTGTGAACTCCCATGAAAACCGGGAGTGACATCAGGTGCTCCGGAAGGGTAAGCATGTCCTGCTCCGCTTAATAGTGGTCCTTTGTATTATATGAGTTTAACCCAGGTTATCAAAAATTGTCACAAGATTAAAAATTGTACCTGCTCACTGTTTCAGTTTCAAAATTAAAGGCAACAAACAAATTAAACAAAATTTGGCAAACTTCAGTTATTCCAAAGTTCAGGGGAAGGAGTAGAAAGCCCTGTGTGTCACTGATATTTGGTAATGATATATGGATATTATATTGGTATCGGGTTTTTTAATCAGGTTAATGTACTGCTGATTTTTTACTAAAATGTTGATACCCACAGTATATGATATTTGATTATTTCTGGTGGATATTAAAAACTTGTTTTTTTTTTATAGTATAATATCTATAGATATAAATCACACAAGTCTATCAATGATTATCAAGATGTAAAACTAATCATTTATTGTAAAATCGATATCGGAATCCACGGAATCAGCTAAGGTGGCAATAAATTAAAAGAACTTAGGTAAAAATAAGAGGACAATACGAGAAATTAAGGACATTCGTAAGTGAGTGAAAGGTAGGCTTCTAGTTACACTCTTTTAGAAATCTTTGTATTAGCTTAAGATTCTCCTTACGAATACGGTAAGGCCATAATTAAGTTTGCTTCTAGTTACTGGCCCCAGAGCTCTAATTTAACTCTCATTAATTTATGTAGACGATATTTAAGTGGAAACTTCTTGAACCAGGGGCCAGTAACTAGAAGTTGTCTTACCTATTAAGACCATCTTAAGATAGTCTTAGACAAAAAGAGTGTAACTAGAAGCCGTCTTGGAATGATTGACAGCCCTTAAAATTGGTGCATCCTTTATTTTTTAAGAACATCCCTTTCCTCATACTTAAGATGATCTTAAAATATTCCTGTAACTAGAAGCCACCTCAAAGTAAAGAGTATTCGTTTGGCAATCTTTGACCACCCTTTATAAAGTATTGGTGTAACTAGAAACAGTCTTATTTATTAAACCATGTCTTAACTCAAAGGTTGGTCAACACTACCCTTTGCATATTCTTAATCATATAATATTGAATACTACAATGGTCACATTTCTTCTGTAAATGAAAAGGCAAAGGGATAGGAGAGAACAAGTGACAAGAAGTCTTTTTCGTGACAGATCTAATCCTTATAGGCTAGATTAGCGAGAGCATACTACATTTATGCCAGGATTTTCAATAGCAGCTTGAAAGGCCAACCATACGTACAAGCTCATTGCCAGTTTCCCTCCAAGTCACGATTGCTTTTCGATATTACGCAAGCGGAAGTCATTGGCTGAGCAAAATGACCGTGCCGATTTTAGCTTTCAGTATAGATCCTTTTGATTATTTGTTCTCTGTCAGCTTTTGTAAATCTTTCGATTTCTGATTTTTATATATTTTGGTTTATCTGCACTGAAGAGACGTAGGTTGTCAAAATGGCCATTTGCAGAAAGTAAATTTGAATTTACAGCAATTTAGGTATGTTGTTATTCGTGTTCTTCACTGGTGGCCATCTTGGATATGATGTGAACCCCTGCACACTATCGTCAAAGTTGAACAATTCCTCTCCGTAGAGTCTCATCTATCATATTAAAGCATGCTCCCTACTGGCCGCCATTTTGAATTTGATGCGAATCCTCCCGAGCAACAGGACTAATTGTTACCAACTTTTTTCCTTACTCAAAACCAAACGAGATGCGACTGTGGTAAAGCCCCACAAAGATAACCCCACATTCCATTTTACAAAATGTATATACAAGTTGAATTATTAATTCAATTTGTATAGTACATACATTCTGAAAAATGGAATTCGGTATCTCTCCTTCAAAATTTTGAACATTTATCATAGTACTTCATGCACATCTCCAGGTAATAATTTCAGCTGTGTAACATTTCACTAAAATCTAGTGACAGATTTATGAGGACATGCACTGTTAAGGTACCTGCACTTTTTCATTAGAAATATTTTGAACAGTAAACACAAATACTTCATGCACATCTGCAGGTTATATACTGTAAGTGACTATATTTAACCAATATCCAATGAACCAATAGATGGACATGCACTGACAAGGTACATAAACTGACAGACCAACGGACAGGCAGGGTGATTACTATGTACCTTGCTGGAAATAAAACCATTTTGATTAAAAAAGGACCTTATATTTAAAAGAGTCATCCAACCACTATTGTGATCATATTTGGGTCTACCAATGTTTTTTAAAGAAAATACCTCTAAGTTTTTCTAAGAAGTCGAATGTTAAACTCTTTATGTCCAGCATGGATTTCTCTGGATTTTCCTTTTATCTAACATCACGATTATTTTTATACCAAAAAGATAGTAAGTTATATCAAGAATTTTATGAAAACTTGTGAGTTGTCTTAATTTGACCAAAAGAAGGCATGAAATAAAAAGTGGGGGTCTGTGTGCAAAATTCTTTAAACCATTTAAACCATTGCATTGGAGAAAACCCAAAGAGTTCCAAAAGCTTACACAAAGTCAAAAATGTGATGAGTGAGCCACCTTGATTTGCTTCAGTGGTTTCGAAGGATATGGTGGAAATAAGAAAAGTAAACAGACGGACATAAGACATATCGGCGATGAGCCTCGCGAGATGGCAATATCTCAAAAATTTGAAGGGCTAGTCTGAGCTATAGCCATTGCTTGGAATTAGTTCATATGTAAGTAGTATGCCTAATTCCTCTTCACATTTATCAACCTACATTGTCGAGTCCAAAATAAAAGACAAAAACAATGGAATTTCAACGCTTTTAGCTTATTTTCTGACCGAATGATGCACTTATTCCCTATTCACATACACCAGTGTATAATTTTAAAAAAGACACCACCAAAGTATTAGTTAAACCAACTGTGTTTCTACTTCCAACTTGTGCAATTGGTTTAAGTGAACACTTTACTTACTAACCAACTGATAAACTACTAATATATGCTGGAGAACAGAATGTATAACTCTTGTAAACTACTTACAATAACTGAAGTCATCCTTTGTATTATGAGAGTTTATTCCAGGTTAGAAAAAATTGTCACAAGATTAAACATAGGTAATCAACGATTACAAAGTTCGCCTCGTTATGGCACATGGACACAGAAACCCAATTTGACCAGGGTGCTCATTTAACATCCCTTATGCATGTATACAAAGGCTAGATGATCTTATATATTTACCATGTACAGTAACCATGCCTGAATTCGTACATAAATGGAATAATAATTTTGCCTGGATGCTGCCCTACCCCAAAGATGCATGCACATGTAAGGTTAGATGATCCTACCATGTACAGTTACTTAGATCTGAACTCAGACGTAAACTTGAATGTAAGTCACTCAAAGACATGCAGAAAATATAGGTCAAAGTGACCTGACTTTGCCTCGATGCTGACCTACCCCACAAGATGCATGCACATGCAAGGTTAGATGATCCTACCATGTACAGTTACTTAGATCTGAACTCGGACGTAAACATGAATGTAAGTCAATCATGCAGAAAATATAGGTCAAAGTGACCTAATTTTGCCTGGATGCTGACATACCCCCCAAGATGCATGCACATGCAAAGTAAGATGATTATACCATGTACAGTTACTTACATCTGAACTCGGACATAAACCTGAATGTAAGTCACTCATGCGGAAAATATAGGTCAAAGTGACCTGACTTTGCCTAGGTGCTGACCTACCGCAAAAGATGCATGCACATGAAAAGTTAGATGATCCTATCATGCACAGTTACTTAGATCTGAACTCGTAGGTAAACTTGAATGTAAGTCACTCATGCGGAAAATATAGGTCAAAGTGACCTAATTTTGCCTGGATGCTGACCTACCCCAAAGATGCATGCACATGTAAGGTTAGATGATTGTACCATGTACAGTTACTTAGATCTGAACTTGGAGATCTGAACTCGGACGTAAACTTGAATGTAATTCGATCATGCGGAAAATAAAGATCAAAGTGACCTGATTTTGCCTGGATGCTGACCTACCCCCAAAGATACATGCACATGCAAGGTTAGATGATCCTACAGTGTACAGTTACTGAGATATCAACCCCGACCTAAAACTAAATGAAAGCCAGTCAAGCTGAAAATATAGGTCAAAGAGACTAATTTTCTTGGAGGTTGTGAGATAGCCAAAGATGCATCTGTACACAAAGTTTGATGACCATACCCTTCATAGTTACCAAGATATATACCCAAATGCGGACGCGGACGAAGACGCGGACGCAGACGCGGACGCCGGGGGTACTCCAATAGTCCTCCTCAACTTCGTTGAGGCGAACTAAAAATTGTATTTGCTCACTGTTTCAGTTTCCAAATCAAAAGCAACAAACAAATTCACCAAAATTTAACAAACCTCAGATATTCCGAAGTTTAGGGAAAGGAGTAAATAGCCTTTCATTGTGTGTCACTGATAGTGATATATGGATATTAAATTTGTATCAGGTTTTATACTGCTGAATTTTTACTAAAATGTTGATTCTCACAGTAGATGATATTTGATTATTTCTGGTGGATATAAAAAAACTTGTTTTTTTTAAATATTTATCTATAGATATAAATCACACACGTCCATATTAATTATTATCAAGATGTAAAACTAATTATTTACTGTAAAATCGATATCGGAATCCACGGAATCTGCTAAGGTGGCAATAAATTTAAGAGAACTTAGGTAAAAATAAGACGACACTTCGAGAAATTAAGGACATTCGTAAGTGAGTGAAAGGGAGGTTTCTAGTTACACTCTTTTAGAAATCTTTGTATTAGCTTAAGATTCTTCTTACGAATACCGTAAGGCCAAAATTAAGTTTGCTTCTAGTTACACAGTGAGTTCAAGACGGTCCAGTTCTAGTACTGGGGCCAGTAACTAGAAGCAAACTTAATTTTGGCCTTACGGTATTCGTAAGATGAATCTTAAGCTAATACAAAGATTTCTCAAAGAGCGTAACTAGAAACCTCCCTTTCACTCACTTACGAATGTCGTTAATTTCTCGAAGTGTCGTCTTATTTTTGCCTAAGTTCTCTTAAATTTATTGCCACCTTAGTAGATTCCGTGGATTCCGATATCGATTTTACAGTAAATAATTAGTTTTACATCTTGATAATCATTAATGGACGTGTGTAATTTATATCTATAGATAAATATTATAAAAAATAAAAAAAAAATAATCAAATATCATCTGCTGTGGGAATCAATATTTTAGTAAAAATTCAGCAGTATATAAACTTTATCAAAACCTTATACAAATTTAATATCCATATATCACTATCAGTGACACACAATGCAAGGCTATTTACTCCTTTCCCTAAACTTCGGAATATCTGAAGTTTGTTAAATTTTGGTGAATTTGTTTGTTGCCTTTGATTTGGAAACTGAAACAGTGAGCAAATACAATTTTTAATCTTGTGACAATTTTTGCTAACCTGGGATAAGCTCTCATAATACAAAGGATGACTTCAGTTTACAAGAGTTTTACATTTTGTTCTCCAGCATGTACTAGTAGTTTATCTGTTAGTAAGTTGGTAAAGGTGTTCACTAAATACCAATTGCACAAGTTGGAAGTAGAAACACAGTTGGTTTAACTAATACTTTGGTGGTGTCTTTTTAAAAATTATACACTGGTGTATATGAATAGGGAATAAGAGTGCATCATTCGGTCAAAAAATACGCTAAAAGCGTTGAAATTCCATTGTTTTTGTCTTTTATTTTGGACTCGAGTAATGTATATTGATAAATGTGGAGAGGAATTAGACAGACTACGGACATATGAACTAATTCCAAGCAATGGCAATAGCTCAGACTAGCCCTTTAAAGTTTTGAGCTAATGTATTGCCATCTCACGAGGCTCATCACCGATATGTCTTATGTCAGTCTGTTTACTTTTCTTATTTTACACCATATCCTTCGAAACCAATGAAGCAAATTAAGGTGGCTCACTCATTTGTGTAAGCTTTCGAAACTCCTTGGGTTTTCTCCAATGCAATGGTTTTAAGAATTTTGCACACAGACCCCCACTTTTTATTTCATGCCTTCTTTTGGTCAAATTAAGACACCTCACAAGTTTTCATAAAATTCTTGATATAAATTACTATTTTTTTGGTATAAAAATAATCGTGATGGTAAATAAAGGGAAAATCCAGAGAAATCCATGCTGGACATAGATAAAGTTTAAAATTCGACTTCTTAGAAAAACTTAGAGTTTTTTTTCTTTAAAAAAACATTGGTAGACCAAAATATGATCACAATAGTCGTTGGATGACTCTTTTAAATTTAAGGTCCTTTTTTAAATCAAAATGGTTTTAATTCCATCAAGGTACATAGTAATCACCCTGCCTGTCCGTTGGTCTTTCAGTTAATGTACCTTGTCAGTGCATGTTCATCTATTGGCTCATTGGATATTGGTTAAATATAGTCACTTACAGTATATAACATGCAGATGTGCATGAAGTATTTATGTTTACTGTTCAAAATATTTCTAAGGAAAAAGTGCAGGTACCTTAACAGTGCATGTCCTCCTAAATCTGTCATTTGATTTTAGTGAAATGTTACACAGTTGAAAATTTTACCTGGAGATGTGCATGAAGTACAGTACTATGATAAATGTTCAAAATTTTGAAGGAGAGATACCGAATTCCATTTTTCAGAATGTAAATACTATACAAGTGGAATTAATAATTCAACTTGTATATACATTCTGCAAAATGGAATGTGGGGGTATCTTTTTGTGGCTTTACCACAGTCACACCTCGTTTGGTTTTGAGTGAGGAGAAAAGTTAGTAACAATTAGTCCTGTTGCTCGGGAGGATTTGCATCCAATTCAAAATGGCCGCCAGTAGGGAACATGCTTTAATATGATAGATGAGACTCTACGGAGAGGAATTGTTCCACTTTGACGATAGTGTGCAGGGGTTCACATCCTACACAAGATGGCCACCAGTGGGAACACGAATAACAACATACCTAAGTTACTGTAAATTTAAATTTAATTTCTGTAAATGGCCATTTCGACAACCTACGTCTCTTCAGTGCAGAAAACCAAAATATTTGAAAATCAGAAATCGAAAGATTTACAAAAGCTGACAGAGAACAAATAATCAAAAGGATCTATACTGAAAGCCAAAATCGGCACGGTCATTTTGCTCACCCCATGTGCATCTTCTATTACATTAAAATAACTTCCGCTTGCGTAATATCGAAGAGCAATCGTGACTTGGAGGGAAACTGGCAATGAGCTTGTGCGTATGGTTAGCCTTTTAAGCTGCTGTTGAAAATCCTGGCATAAGTGTAGTATGCTCTCTCTATCTAGTCTATAAGAATTAGTTCTGTCATGAAAACGACTTCTTTTCACTTGTTCTCTCCTATTCCTCTGCCTTCTCATTTACAGAAGAAATGTAGCCATTGTAACATTCAATATTATATGATTAAGAATATGCAAAGGGTAGTGTTGACCAACTTTTGAGTTAAGACATGGTTTAATAAATAAGACTGCTTCTAGTTACACCAATACTTTATAAAGGGTGGTCAAAGATTGCCAAGCCAATATTCTTAACTTTGAGATGGCTTCTAGTTACAGGAATATTTTAAGATCATCTTAAGTATGATGAATGGGATGTTCTTAAAAAATAAAGGCTGCACCAATTTTAAGGGCTGTCAATCATTCCAAGACGGCTTCTAGTTACACTCTTTGTGTCTAATACTATCTTAAGATGGTCTTAATAGGTAAGACAACTTCTAGTTACTGGCCCCTGGTCATTATTGGATGTGACAGCTTAAATGAGACTTCAAGAGGAAAACCGACAACAAAAACGTCATTTACCTTTACCTTTGGTATTTAAAAAAAGGACAACAAAAATATATAATGCTTAGGCTTTCATTTAAATTCATTTAAAATGCAGTCAACGGGATAGAAAGGGGGTATGGGTACCCCAAAACTGGTTTAGTCCCCGACTGGCGTTTGGTAGTGACGGTATAGACGAGTTTCCAATTGGTGAAATTTCCCGGAAAATTTTGACGTCACAATATAGATTTTTGGACATCACAATGTAATATGACGGAATTAACTCCGACTGACCCCCAGGTCAATCGGGGCAATTCATTCATAAAACGAAATTGGAAATTCGTCTATAATATATCAAAGTTTTTATGATCTGTGTCCTTTGTTTTTTCTTTTTAAAATTGTCGATTTTCCTGCTTTCTATTTTTTCAATAATGATTTTATTAAATGCGTAATCTAAGTGAAGTGCGACGAAGAAGAAATTCTATAATTTTTATTAAATCCGTGACGTCATATAGGAATCTTCCCTGTGACGTCAAAGTGTCAGGTTACCAGTTTTTTATTCGTTCAAAATCGTGGCCCGGTTAACAGTCTAAAAAATTTGTAGATCGCAAATACTACCACTGCAGGATTTAAAAATAAAATTGTTTGCTAGCCGATCCGCAATGAGATAGCTGAATTATACTTTTTATCTACTTTATTGAAAAACATATTGAAATCGGAAAAAATAAGGCCTATATCCTGTTTGAATGACGGTGAACACGGCACTCTGCAGCGCATATCAAATCAAACGTAATAACTGTATGACGTCATAATACATGTTTAATCACACAACATTCTCGTGGCGTAGGGCGGTGTACACGTCGCGTGTGCGATGACAAATTAAAAAAAAATCATATAAGTTTTAAAATCTAGATGAAAAAAATTGATTTGACCTTCAAATTCCCGTTTACACGATCAAATTGGTTGGGTGGTCAATTTAAAAAGTTGGATGAAAATAAGACCTCATCCAACTTCCATCCAATATTTGATGGAGTTGGACAACATGTTTGATGGGGTGTTTACACGATCAATCTTGAGTTGGATGCAGCTGTACAGGTAAAAGTTTGAAGCGAGTTTGATGGAAAAAACTGATCGTGTAAACGCACCTTAAGGCTTGGGGAATATAAAGATCTGTATTTTTCCGACTGCATGCAAAAACGTTAACATTAGCATGTCTTTTGAATTGTAGGTGAAATGGCATTAATGGGGGGGGGGGTCTTAAATATTTCACTTTTTTGTAACGAGGTCTTGATAAGTCAAGAGTGGTGCCTTGGCACCCCTCTTGACTTGTGACTATTATTATTATTTTTTTTTTGAAAAACAGAAAGTCTGAGTATTCTTTTGTCAGAAGAAGATTATCTAAACTAAATTGTGAAAATTATTTTAGCAATACTACAACAAAATCAAATTTTTCGTTTGAATTGAAATTTTAGCAGACAAGTCCGATGTTCTCTGGTGCAGAATTTCAAAGTAACTGCATTGATTTTAAACAGTAGTGGAGAAATTTATTTTATATACAGAAATAATAAAGTCTTTTATCAGAAAATATTGAATATATACCTTTTGTACGTTTTTCGATAGGGGTTTTCCATATTTCTTCTTATGTGTAGTCCTTTTGACAAGACCAGAATATTTGACCTTGTGACATTTCAAACCATATTTACTGAAACTAAATGTTTTTTAACTAATGATTATTTAAATATGGGCACACAAATTACTTTTTGATATTATTCCAAATTTCAGAGACATGTTTGCGAAAGGGCAGCTTTCTCCTGAGCTTTAAAGGGCAGCTTTCTCTTGCGCTTTAAAGGGCAGCTTTCTCCTGAGCTGTTGTTCGGGGGCATAAGGGTTTCATAAAACAAATGTTAATCACTAGAGCAGTCAAATGTCTGATAATGTCGGTAGCATATAGAAACCATGATTTATGTCGTGGATAGGGATATGTTTCAGGATATCTACAGAATTTGTTGTGAAAAAAGAGTATTTTCTAGTATATCATTCAGAAAATAATTATTCATCTAAAATTTTAACATTGAGTATATCTTTTGAATGGTAAGTCATAGGGGTTGGTTTTTCGCAAATGTATTTGTTGTGAGTTTAATGTTTCAGTTGATACCAGAATGTAATAAAATAATTATATCATTAACGTCCTAGAAGAATGTAAAGGTTTCTTCTTAACTGATTCTTTCAAAAAGAAATACTTGTATTGCATTTTATGGTCTCTAGGTTAAAATCTTTAGTTTTTACCATCTCAAATATTCTTTTTACTGCTTTGGTAGTGCGTAGAAAGAAAGCTAAATTTATAAGCTGCCCCACCAGCGGATCCACCCTTCCAAAAATGGGTGGGTTTCAATTATGTTCCAGAAAAAAGTTGGTTCAAGTTTTTGCCACGTTTTATCAATTTTTGCCGAAATTCTGCAAAACATTTAACATTTTTTTTTAAAAGGGGGTTCCAGCCCCAAACCTCGTCTGTATCCGCCAAAGTGCCTCTAACACTATGAAAATACAAAACGCTTATCCCCTTATTTATCACTTAGATACTTTGATTGTTGAATATATCATGAAATTTATTTTGGATTTATTGTACCGAAAATTCAATAAGGGTTCTTCCTAATTGTAGCTTGGTCTATTTTTGTTGCAGAGTATATGCTGGAAATTTATCTGGGATTGTATGTACGGATGTTGACGTCATCAAACAGATGTGTATTAAAGATTTTTCCAAATGTCCAAATAGAGTAGTATGTATTTTATTTACTTTTTGTCCAAATTAATCAGCGTATCAATTTTTATTTATTAATTAATGCAAAACACAATTCCAATTAGGAACAAAAGCATACAAAACTAGTACATTATACTACATAACATATAAACAAGAATTCAAAATACTTAGATATTTCTAGACTTTGATCCTCTCTCCTCAGTTCTAATGACTGTTTTATGAAGGATACAACTGCATTAATATCTTCAGGTGTTTCAGGGTCTAGAAGCCTTTTTATTGTATTTACTTCTGATGTATAGCCAGAGATATTCTGTTTTTTTTAAAATGAAGAAAAAGTTTATCTCTCAATTCTTTATTAAATTTACAATGAAGAAAGAAATGACATTCATTATCAATTTTATTTTCACAATAATGACATAATCTATTTTCTCTTGGTATTTTCTTGTATCTGCCTATTTCAATAAAAAAGGTTGATGGTCACTAATTCTAAATTTTGTTATTATTTTTCTGAATTCGAAATTTTGGTGATCAAGATAATAGTCTTGTTTACCAATTTCAGTTTTAATGAATTTGTATAAATGAATTTTACTTTTTTCATCAAGATTGTTTATTTTATTTTTTGGACAATTGATTATAATATTTATCTGCTGTTCTTTTAACAAATTTGTTTTAATAGTTTTAAAGATTTGACTGTATCAAAATTTTCTAGTTCTTTTTGTTCCATACCAATATCTAAACATATGTTCTTGGCATATGTATACCAAGTATAAGTGCCCTCCATATCCAATAACTGACTTGTATTAAAGGCATCTTTTAATAGAGGATTTAGTTTCTGGGAATGTAATCTCGCCAAATATAAAATAGAGCGTATATAAATATATTTTTCCACTGGGGTTCTTCCCAATTCTGCACGAGCGGCAATATTTGTAGAGTTTCTTTAAACTCCGAGTGAAGACTTACAAAAATGAATATGAATTTTTTCTATAGTTGTTTTTTCAAGAAAAGAGAAAATGTCAATAATGGAATTGTTTTTTTACTTCTTTCCTTTGCTCTAAAATATTTGTAAATATGCATCTTAATGCCTTTTTATTTTGAGATTAAATCCATGTTTTATCATGTATATTTCAAACATGACGTTTTGTACATTGTACATTTTCATCCTTCTGTAACGGATTATTGCTTTCTTGAATGGTTTTCTTCTATACCTAAAATCATTGAGTCTGGTTGAAAACACATTTCTATTTTGTAGTCTGCTTCATTTAGTATTGAACAATAATTCGCTTTTGAACGACTTGAGTTTTCAATCCATTTTATTGAGGGAGGTGTCCGATCTGTAATACTGCTTTATTAGCAGGTTATTTCAGTTCATTATTATTTTAATGCCCGAGAATCGAAGATTTGGGGGGATATAGTTTTTGGTCCCTCTGTCTGTTGGTCTATTTATCCACAAAAAGCTTTAATATTGGTTATATCTTTTGAATGGTGAGTGATATGGATTCCACATTTTGCATGTGTGTTCCCTGTGTCACTACCTTTCACACGATACGAGAAGGTTTGACTTCATGACCTTGACCTTTGTCTGTGACAAACGATTAAAAAAAATAATCAATTTTTTCATTGCATATATCTTTTGAATAGTTACTAATATATGACTGTCATGTATTGCTTGTGAATTCCTTGTGGTATTACCTTACAATTAGTACCAGGATGTTTCACCTGACATATGACCATATTTGAAAACTCCAGCATTTAACAGTCTTGTGAATAGTAATTGGTCAAAGAGAGATAATTCAAACTTGTTTAGGAATGTATGTAATATTTTGATGATGCTGCATCAGATTTAAGTTTATTATATAAATAGAATCAAATGAATCCTTTGTGACAATCTGAAGAATTTGTTATGATAAAGGTAGGTTGATGCCAGATTTTTTTATATACATATTCTTAATTTCTCCTCAGAATAAGATAAATAAGAATTCATAACAATTCACAACAAATGTTTCTTAACTACTACTCGGGGGCATAAGTGTTTCACAAAACACATCTTGCTATTTTTATTATTTTTATGCCCCCAAGAATCGAAGATTCAGAGTGTAATAGCGCATATAGTGTACGTGTTTTTCTATGTTTTCAACATTAATAATTTATTTATCTTTGAATTGTAAGCGTTTTGTCTTTTTTAGTTCACACAGGCAAGACTTTTCAGCTGGACCTCATGACCTTGGCCGTTGCTTGTGATCATGACCCATTTTTATAAAAACTTAGTGAACTTTAAGTTTTGGTGCATCTTTTGAATGGCAATTTACAGGACATTCATATAACATGTGTATATTCTTTGTGGCAGAACTGTTCAATAAAAAAGGGGGGGGGGCTTATAACAGTATACCATGATACCACATCATTTGCCATTATAATCAACATTCTTTTGAGGGAGTACGAGTGTCAGAAATTTTGTAATTAGAATTCAAATTCTGACATTTTGTTTTGAAAAACTTTGCTAATAGAACAACATGAGCAAAAAAAAAAAAAAAAAATGAAAATCCATGTAAGAATGACGTCAAAATTTTGGCTGGAAACAGTTCTCTCTAGAGTTTTCCTTCATTTTCCATTAGCTGTTTATATGCCTTAAAATATATGAAAGTATAATTGGAAATTGATAAAAATTTGCATATTGTCTATTTTATGAATGTTAAAGTGACCTATGACCCATGTGCAAAAACATTTCACCCTGTTTGAGTGGATAAAACCCGAGGATATCGGGTTCCTTTGAAATCTGACTCTCATAATCCCTTAAATATTGGTATATCGTTTCAATGGTAATATACAATTTCATAGTTCACATATGATTTTTCTAGATGCCCAAACAGGGAAGTATGTATTTTATCTATGTTTTTGTCCAAATTAATTAATTAATCAATTCTTATGCAATTTGTAGTATCATAATGTCGATTTATGTTGAGATAAAATCCATGTTTTATCATGTAAATTTCAAACATTTCGTCTTTAACATTGTACATTTTCTTCTTTCTGTAACAGATTATTGCTATTTTGAATGGTTTTCTTCAATAACTCAAATTATTGAGTCTGGTTGAAAACACATTACCATTTTCTTGTCTGTTTCATTTATAAATAATTCGCCTTTGAAAGACTTGTGTTTTCAATCCATTTTATTAAGGGAGGTCTTGCATCTGTAATACTGCTTTATTAGCAGGCCATTACAGTTCATTATTATTTTTATGCCCCGAGAATCGAAGATTCGGGGGGGGGGGGTTTGGTCTTTTGGTCTGTTTGTCTATTTGTCCGCAAAAAAACTTTTACATTTGGTATATCATTAAAATGGTAAGTGATACCACCTGAATGGGTCACAAGTATTTGAATTAAAGTTTAAGTTTAAGATATGGCTTTCATATTTTGCATGTTTGTTCCTTGTGCCACTACCTTTCACACGATACCAGAATTTTTGAACTCATGACCTTGACCTAAGACTGTGACAGAATATTTGAAAAAAAATGAACTTATGGCACTGAATATATCTTTTGATTAGTTACGGACCTTACAATTGGTACCAGAGTATTTGACCTCTTGACCTTGACATATGACAATAAATTTGAAAACTCTAACATTGTTCAGTCTTTTGAAAGTAATTGGCAAAAGAGAGATAAGTTAAATTTGTAATATTTCGATGATGTTGCATCAGATTTAAGGTTATTTCATGAATAGAAACAAAAAGCCTCTTATATGACAATCTGAAGAAATTGTTATGAAAAAAAAAAATTAATTCCAGAATTTTTATATACATGCCCCAAGAATCGGAGTTTCAGAGTGTAATAGGGCATATAGTGCACATGTTTTTCTATGTTAATTTATTTATCTTTGATTCGTAAGTGTTTGGATTTCTAGTTCACACATTTATTTTTTATGGAAAGACCGTTCAGCTTGTACCGTGGTAATGGACCTGATGACCTTGATCTTTGCTTGTGATCATGACCTACTTTTTAAAAAAATCAAAGTGAACTTTAAGTTTGGTTCCATCTTTTGAATTGGAATGTACTGGAATCTCATATTTACAGGTTTTTTACGAAAGGATATGGAGTAAATGAACATGAGAACATAACACATATGTTAACTCTAACTACAATAATTTCAATGAGCTGAATTGCCAGTTTGGAAATTAATTCCTCATCAGCAGCACTAGAACCCAAATATGTATATTCTCGTGTATATTCTTTGTGGTAAAACTATTAAAAAAATATACTAAAGTTACTGTAAATGATACCACGTCATTTGACATGTGATCTTTACATTGACATGTGACCCACTAAAACATAACATACCGTTCATTTTGGTATATCTTTTCAATGGTAACTTATAGGATTTTATATTTCACATATGTATCTATATGGAAAGATGCTTCAATTTGTTCAATAATATTTGACCTTCTGACCTTCACCTTTGGCATATGAGTGATACTGTTTAAGAACTGAAAAAATTAATATGCCTTTATAAATGGAAATATTCCTTGTGTTGAGATATTTCAATTGACACCAGCATGTGTAACCTTGACATTGACATGTGTCCTACTTTTTAAAGTAACGTTGGTAATACATGGTTAGAGACAAGTCTTTTATAATTTATTTGATTTTTTTTAGAATTTATACATACATATTTATTTCTCAGATATATAATTTTCTATTTGTGCTAAAGCTTTCGTCTTACCTGGAGCTCGGATAACATAAGCGTTTCACAAAAAAATATCTTGTTTTGCTAAGAGACATCTTGTTTTGCTAAACAACGGCAGTAAAATACCGAGGGAACACAGCACAGGATTGCAATAATCAAAGTCCAGAGATAAGGCAAAAACAAGAACACCAGCAGACGGAAGACCCCCACAAAACACACGAACACTACATATTTAACACAAAAAAAAACTAAAGCACTAACAGAGTGACATCAGGTGCTCCGGAAGGGTAAGCATGTCCTGCTCTGTAAACAGCACACGTCACACTGTCAGTGGGTCAATCCAGGGTAAAGTCAAAACCGGTAATGTCAAATCCGGGAAGACGCGAATCCAGCTGAAAATGCCAGTTTTCATTTGTGACACTGACATTTCATATCTATCTATGATGTCGTGGTGACGGCCATAGTTTTTCTTAAGGGACGAAAGTAACAACGGATGAACACATTCAATACCAATTCAATGCTGGCACCATTTCAATACTTTTCTTTTCATGAAATGCTTATTTGACTATTCTCTGGCCTTCAATTGAAACGTGTTGTTTTTCTAATTTAGCCACCTGGAGGAGATAAAGATCCTGTACTGGGAGGTGGTCTATCCCTGGTAAGAGATGAGCAATGGAAGTTATTGAGAACAACCATATCACCGACATTCTCCTCTGGAAAAATGAGACAGGTGTAGTTTTTATTTTGATAATTGTACTAATAATATGGACAATTCAGATGCAATTATATATTTCAGAAATAATATTTTTATTCCTGTGATATGTGATAAGGTGGTTGGTAAGAAACTTAAAGAAATGCAGATCAAGAAATTAAAGAATATTAAAGAATATTAAATTCTTGTTCATGCTTTTGTATTTAAACAAATTTAGCAACCTGTATTGTATTTATAGAACAGTTATTTATAATATTGTCGTTGATAGCTCATTCAGTTGTATGAATAACTACTTAACTTAAATTGATGCATTGTGTGTAATGATTTTTTTTCTATATTGAATATCCTATAAGGGTATAAAATAAAGTTTATAATCTTATTAAAGAGGTATACCTAGGTTAAGGGAAATAACTCTTAAAAATCAAGCGCATGCTTGTTCAGATAATTTTCATAAAAAAATATTCTAAGCTTCTAGGTAATATCGATGAATTTTATTCTTTTTCACATAAATGCTTAAAAAGCATAGATGAAACGGACTGTTTCAAACGCCATACTGATTTTAAGAGTTATCTCCGTCAACCTAAGTGATAATGTCAGAGAACGTTACGGGTTTCTCCATTTATTTTTTCTGATCAATCCGGAGTGTGGTGCTTCTGTATTTGGATCTCAAACTATCAAATGAATGAAGACATCTGAGTTTTCATTTAATTGTCTGCTTAGGGTGTAAACAAAATTGCTATTTTTTATTCATGTACAGATGACACCACTTCTGCAGAAATGTACTGAAGATCTTATCGACAAGTTAAAGAAAGATACAGAAAAAGGAGAACCTGTTGATGTTTGCACGTAAGATTGTCTTCAAATAATGACAAAACATAAAAGATTACACACTAGCTTTTTTCAACAAGTAGTTAATTTACCTCAATCTCAGACATAGGATGTTCAAAAAGACCACATTTTAAAAATTCAACTTCTTTGTCAGGTTCTGTTGCGTTTCTTTTATAGAATAATATGCAGTATATTTAGTATTTTACTGATATCTTTCAGTGGATCCCCTGTTATCACTGAATTGTCAGATACCGATTTTTAGCCGAGTTGCAACGAAGTTGAATTCGGCTATTGGTTTGGTGTTGCGGGCGGGCGGGCGGGCGGGCGGGCGTCAAACATTGGTTTCCGGATGATAACTCAAAAATTTTACATCCAATTGAAATGAAACTTGGATATGTTGTTGGGTACCAGGAGGGGAGGAACCCTATTGATTTTGGAGAAAGTAGGTCAAAGGTCAAGGTCACGGTGACCGAAAATAGACTGAAAATTTGAGAAAAATTTGGTCTCCGGATGATAATTCAAAAAGTTTACATTCAATTGAAATGAAACTTGGATATGTTGTTGGGTACGAAGAGGGGAGGAACCCTATGCATTTTGGAGAAAGTAGGTCAAAGGTCAAGGTCACGGTGACCGAAAATTACTGAAAATTTGAGAAAAATTTGGTTTCCGGATGATAACTCAAAAAGTTTATATCCAATTGAAATGAAATTGGATATGTTGTTGGGTACCAGGAGGGGAGGAACCCTATGCATTTTGGAGAAAGTAGATCAAAGGTCAAGGTCACACTGAGCGAAAAATAGACTGAAAATTTGAGAAAAATTTGGTTTCTGGATGATAACTCAAAAAGTTTACATCCTGTTGAAATGAAATTTGGACATATTGTTGGATACCAGTAGGAGAGGAATCCCATCGATTTTTGAGGAAGTAGGTCAAAGGTCAAGGTCACGGTGACCAAGAATAAACTAAAAATTTTAGAAAAATTTGGTCTCCGGATGATGACTCAAAAAATTTACATCCTACTGAGATGAAACTTGGATATCTTGTTGGGTATTAGGAGGGGAGGAACCCTATAGATTTTGGAGGAAGTAGGTCAAAGGTCAAGGTCACGGTGACCGAAAATAGACTAAAAAATTCAGGAAAATTTGGTTTCCGGATGGTAACTCAAAAAGTTTACATCTAATTGAAATGAAACTTGGATATGTTGTTGGATACCAGGAAGGAAGGAACCCTTATGATTTTGGAGAAAGTAGGTCAAAGGTCAGGTCACAGTTACCAAAAATAGACTGAAAATTTCTGAAAAATTTGGTTTCTGGATGATAATCTTTGGAGGAAGTAGGTCAAAGGTCAAGGTCGGTGAAGGTCATAGTGACTGAAAACAGATTTATATATTGAAATGTCGAGACATGAAACTAGAAAATAGACCTTCTTGAATTATTAGAATTTTGGGTATTAGGTAGGAAAGAAAATAAATAGGCAATTTTAGAAATATTTGGGTCTTCACATTAACTTGGTCACATAATATTCGAAGTTGCAACTCGGCTTTTGCACTCTGGTGCCATTTAGATTTTTCTTTTTGAACACCGGACTTTTTACTACAGTGGGGAGACTGCCACATGTGCAGCAGTTCACGCTTACCCTTCTGAAGGACCTCAAAGTCCCGATGGAAATCTCAAGTTTTAGGGATTCGCACTGTTACGGCATATTGCTTTATTTTTATGCCCCGTTTGTTTTTTCTTTTTTTTAAATAAAATCTTTAACATTTGGTACATCTTTTGAAAAGTATGTGATAGGGCTTTCATAGTTTGCATGTGTATTCCTTGTGCAAGACCTTTCAAACGATTCCAAAATTTGTGGCCTCGTAACCTTGATCATCTGAAGAACTGCGTAAACACTTTCACATTGAGTTTATCTGTTGAATAGGTGATAGGGCTTTCATATGTTGCATCAGTATTCTTTCTGGGAAGACCTGTCAGTTGGAACCAGGGTATTTTGCGTCGTGACCTTGACCTTGGCATGTGACTATCTGGTATAATTTGTACAGAATGACGTATGGCCATTAAGGCGTGGATTTTCTTCCTACATTAGGCCAATTTCATGATATGCTCAAATGTTGTCGAAAATCTGATGAGGTGGTCTCTGGTAAGAATGAATTAATATATGCCACTCTTATATGTTTTCTGACAAATTAGCTGTCGAACACGGCTGTAAACAGCCTTTGGTGCCAATTTAAGTCATTTTAAGTGTTTGGAAAGATGGAAGTACTCGAAGGACACCGAGAACCAAAACCAATTTTTTGTTGCGAGTGCATAAACACTTGCCCTTTCAAATGGCAGTTAGTTTAGTTTGGTTCTGGAGGTGCTATGCAATGAAAATCTAGTAAAATTGCATTCATATGGTAATTTCAGTGAATGAATCTTTTCTCTTAAATTATGAAAATTCATTTGATTTTATATTGTATTAATGGTGTATATATACAAGATGACCCGTTAAAACAGTTTTGAAGAATATTTAACGCATTTGTAAAATTGGTATGCTGAAGGAAATAATTTCACGGGAAAGTCGCCATAGCTCTTTGAAATTATATTTTGTTTTTTTTATTGTCTCGCCTACGACGAAAGTCGCGGAAAGCGAGATATATGCGTACAAAGTATGGCGGCGGCGGCGACGTAAACTTTCATGGTAAGTTTTTGTGATAAGTTCATTTTCTCAGTACCTATAAGTGGTAGGTCAAAGATATTTAGTATATAGGTTGGTCTTGAGTAGTACATGAAAGTCTGCTATATGGCTTTTGTCTGTGACCTCAATTTCACAGTCCAATGAACATGTTAAGTTTTTGTGCTTAGTTTAGTTTCTCGGTAACTATAAGCGGTAGGTTACTGATATACGGTATGTAGGTTGGTCTTGGGTAGTACATGACAGTCTGCTATATGTCTTTTGTCCTTGACCTCAATTTCACGGTCTAGTGAGCATGTTAAGTTTTTGTGATTAGGTCATTTTCTCAGTAACTATAAGTGTTAGGTCAATAATATTTGATATATAGGTTGGTCTTGAGTAGTACATGACAGTCTGCTATTAAGCTTTTGTCTGTGACCTCAATTTCATGGTCTAATGAACATGTAGATTTTTTGTGGTTAGTTTAGTTTCTTAGTAACTATAAGTTGTAGGTCAATGATATATATGATGGAGGTTGGTCTTAGGTAGTACATGACAGTCTGTCATATTGCTTTTGTCCTTGACCTCAATTTCACGGTTCAATGAACATGTTAAATTTTTGTGCTTAGTTTAGTTTCTCAGTAACTATAAGTGATAGGTCAATGATAAATGATATGTAGGTTGGTCTTAGGTAGTACATGACAGTCTGTCATATGGCATTTGTCCTTGACCCCAATTTCATGGTGTAGTGAGCATGTTCAGTTTTTGGGATTAGGTCATTTTCTCAGTAACTATAAGTGGTAAGTCAGTGATATTTGATATAAAGGTTGGTCTTTGGTAGTACATGACCAGTCCGCTGTAGGGCATTTGTTTGATACCTCAATTTCATGGACCAGTGGTCATCTTAAGTTTCCCAGTATCTATTAATGTAAGGTCAATAATATTTGGTATATGGGTTTGTCTTATATATGGGTTATATGTGTTTGAACACGACTGCTATTTAGCTTTAGCCTTTGACCTCATTTGCATGGTCTAGTGAACATGTTTTGTTTTTCATTATCTATCAGTTGTAGGTCACTGATATTTGACATTTTGGTTTTAGTTGATACATGACAGTGTGCTATAGTGCTTTGCCCGACCTGCCGTTGGGTGTGGGGTTTTCTCACCGTTCATTGAAGATCTTATGGTGGCTTTGAGTTGTTATTACTCCCCTTTGGGTCGTTGTTTCTGTGACACATTCCATGTTTCCCTTCTTTTTTCTATTTTGTCAGTTATCCTAATTTCACAGTCTAGGGAACATGTTTAGTTTTCTGATTTAGTCAGTTTGAGTTTTCACATCAATTTGTGACCATGTAGGGACGGACGAGACATCAATTTGGGTCCACACTTGTTTTATATATAGATACATCAAATTCATTTATGAGAAACATTTTTTTTTGATAGCTACAGAATTTATGTTGAAAAAAATCTTTCATAGTATTCAGCACATTTTCGTCATTTTAAACTTTAACATTTGGTGTTTCTTTTGAATTGTGAGAGGCAGGATTTTGTATTTCACAGGTGTATTTATCAAGTCACCTAAAACAACGGCAGTAGAATACCAAAGGAACAAAGCACAAGATTACGTAAATCAAAGTCCAGAGACAAGGTAAAGGCAAGAACACAAGAAGATGGAAGACCGAAGACACTACATGCCCACAAAACACACGAACACTACATATACAACGCAAAAACCTAAAGCACTAACAATGTGAACTCTCAAAAAAATGAAGTTATTGTGTTTACTAAATGGAGTTATTGTGATTACTGATGCACTTATTATTTTATGACCCCGAGAATCCAAGACTCGGGGGCAAATAGTTTTTGTTCTCTCTGTCTATTTGTCCACAGCAAAAACTTAAACATAGGTTATATCATGTTATATATCATCATATAACAATGTTAAGTGATATGGCTTTCAAATTTTGCATGTGTATTCTTTGTGACAAGACTTTTCAATGGTACCAGAATAATTGACCTTGTGACCTTGACCTTGACATATGATAAACTGCATAAATGCTTAAACATTTAGTATATCTTTTAAATGATAAGTGATAAGGCTTTCATATTTTGCATGTATATTCCTTGTGGGAAGATCTTTCAGTTGGTACCACAATATCTGTCCGGCTTATCTTGACATTAGCATGTGACTATCCGGTAAAAGTATGAAATTGTACTTTGTTTATTTTATATATAGAAACATTGAACTCGTTTATGAGAATATGTTTCTTGATATCTATAGAATTTATATTGTAATAAGACCTTTTTAATCTTTTAACATTTTTTTTATTTAAAACTTCAAAAAGTCGTGATTTTTTTCTAAATAAAGCTTGCGTCATTTTGAGGGGGTCATTAGAGGGGGTCATTTTGGTAACTTCTGTGTTTGCATCCATAATGATCATTTAACTAATCAATTAATACGAGAATATATTACTAAATATAAATAATTTTTGTAATGCTATCAAGTCGCTGTATGATAATGTTTCATGCTCTGTTAGGGTTAATGGACATCTCACAGATTGGTTTGGTGTGAATAGTGGCCTGAAACAGGGTTGCCCATCTTCGCTAGCCAAGGGTAACGATCCGCTCCTCTCCTCTTCAGAAGATGAGAGAAGCCAATCGTAACTGTTGGCTAGCGAAGATGAGGGTTGCCCTTTATCAGCCATTTTATTTGATTTATATATTAATGATTTGGTGTCATTCTAGAACTCGTATAACTGTGGTATTGACATTAATGGGGAGAAAGGTTTGCATTTTACTTTATGCGGATGATGTTGTTATTTTAGCAGAGGATGAAAATGACTTACAAACACTCCGTAATGCTTTATCTTTATGGTGTTCTGATAACTGTATGAATATTAACTTTGTTAAAAGTAATATCATGCATTTTGGGACACCCAGTATCGCACGGTCAGAGTTCCAGTTTAAATGTGGAGGTCGTATTGTAAATTATTCATGTAATTATACATATTTAGGACTAGTGCTGAATGAGTTTCTAGATTACAATGTCACTGTAAAAGCTGTTGCTCAGTCAGTTAATCGGGCCCTAGGACTGTTTATGGCTAAATGTAAAATTATGGGTGGTGTCCAGTACGGAGTTTTCAATAAATTGTATGAAAACTTAGTATGTTCAGTTATAGAATATGATGCTGGTATATGGGGTGTTAAAATTATTCGTGTATTAATAGCATACACCATAGAGCAGGGAGATTCTTTTTAGGGATGGGTATATATGCGCCAAACGATGCAGTGCTGGGGGATATGGGATGGTTTCCCTTTATCCACAAACAGTGGAAATGTGTAACTCGTTTATGGTGCTGACTCAACAATATTAGCTCAAATCGTTTTAACAGAAAAGTTTTTATTTGGGCAGATCAGTTGAGCACAAAACATAAATATGTGAAAAACTGGACCTATTGCGACCTAAATCTCAGTCACTTCTGCAATATCATCGAATATGTTGACACTCGCTATATATTTAAACCATGTGACTGATAAATTATCACTTCATTTTATTACTGAATGGAAAAATCGTTTGTTATCAGATCAATCTATATCTGGGCGAGGGGGGAATTAACTGAGAACGTATAGATTATTCCTAAATAGATTTTAAACTGAGTCTTATTGTAGAATAACACGACCTTTTAAACACAGAAGCTCTATGGCTAAATTTAGATGTGGTACCGCGCCACTTCGAGTAGAGACGGGGAAATTTGAAAATTTAAATTTACTAGAAATTGTCATTTTAGTAAAACTTTTATTGAAAATGAAGCCCATGTTTTACTGCACTGTCCACTTTATAAAGAAGTCAGAGAAGTTTTATTTAGGGAAGCTGAATTTTATGAAAATGATTTTCAGAATTTAATGATGAACATAAATTAGTTTTTTTTATTCTCTAATGAAAATGTTTTAAAAGCATGTGCAAGAGCCTGCTATATGCTTTTAAATATTCACAGAAACTTCTTATTTCGTAAACAATGAATTTAAAATGTCTTAGTTATGATTTTTTTTAATTAAGGTTATATAGTCTCTTATAATTCTGTAAAGAATGGCTCTCATTTTTATGTTTTATATGTGTATTGTTTTATATGTTTTATATTGTACATGTATATTATGAGAGATGAGACTTTAATAAAATATTGAAATGAATATAAATTTGTCAGATACACATTTATTATTGTACAATGTAATGAAGGTTTCTTAACTTCTACTCGGGGCATATGTTTTTCACAAAACAACTTGTTTACCTTAAATTTATTTTTTAACTAGATACTGTGGTTCATATTCAATGGATGTCGTTGCAAGTACAGCGTTTGGTATTGATGTTGATGCTCAGAACAACAAAGATAGTGCTTTTATAAGGAATGCAAAGAAAGTCTTCAGTGTTGGTTTAATGAGACCATTTTTCTTGCTGATAAGTATGTTGCATGATATAATATATGCATTGAAATATTTAATTCTTTCGATTTGAAGTTTTTCTAAAATTTGTAATTCCTATTTGAAACTTTCATAATTAATGGCAAAAAGAACACCAGTATATTTAGTGTTAAATATTGTACTATATTATTTTTTTACTGCGGATAACTGGTGCCTAACAATAAACCTATTTTTCAAACAAATTCTTATATTACATGCTATTGTTCTACAAACAAGAAAAAGAAAAAATTCCTACATTACATGATATTGTCCTACAAACAAGAAAAGTAACGAATGTTTCTTTGATTTTTAGTGTTTTTTCCATTTACAAGAACCTTACTTCGTTTCATCAACATGTCTTCTATGCCAAAAGAATCCACAGATTTCTTTACTAAGGCGGTAAACAGTGTTATTGAAGAAAGAAATACAGATAAAAAAGTAAGCACATTTAGTAATTTTAGTATACAAAACAGTCCATTTATATGAAAAGTAGTTTTTTTTTATTTTTATGCCCCCGTGAATCGAAGATTTGGGGGGGCATATAGTTTTTGGTCTGTCTGTCTGTTTGTCTGTTTGTCCACAAAAAACTTTAACATTGGACATATCTTTTGAATGGTAAGTAATAGGGCTTTCATATTTTGCATGTGTATTCCTAGTGGCAAGACCTTTCAAACGATACCAAAATTTCGGACCTCGTGACCTTGACCTTGGCATGTGATGGACTTTAAATAAAAAATAATAAACTTTAACATTGGCTATATCTTTTGAATGGTAAGTGATATGGCTTTCATATTTTGCATGTGCATTCCTTGTGGCAAGACCATTTTATTTCAGTTGGTACCAGAATATTTGACCTCTTGACCTTGACCTTTACTTACGACCATATTTTAAAAAGTTTAACATTTGACAGTCTCTTGAATGGCAATTTGCCAAAGGGAGATATGTCAAATTGATATGAGGAATGTCTGCAATATTTTGATGACAATGCGTCAGATTTTTTGTGTCTATTTTATAAATAAAACAATGAAGCCTTATCTAAAGAATTTGTAATGAAAAAAGATCTTGTCAAGTTTCTTCATTTAAATTTTGATATGATAGGAATATCTTTTGAATGTAAAGTAATAGGGGTTTGTCTATTTCAAAGGTGTATTAATGGTGATTTGATTTTTCAGTTGATTTCAGAATTTATATACATATTATTTTTATATTTATACAAGCAATAAATTCATCTACATGTATAGATGGAAAAATGTTTCTGGATTCCTACCATAGACCGTTATTAATATACATTGTATATATCAGTGAATAGGGATGTTACTAAATCTATTAAATATTTTCTGAAAGACAATAAGTTAATTACAAATGTTTCGAAAAAAGGGGGTGAAAATTGTTTCCTAATAACGCTTGGAAAATGATTGGAGGGGGTCATTTCGGTGACTTCTGTGTTTGCATACAATTATAGTCATTCAGAAACACATTAAGTATTGTTCAGTGTGCTAAATGTTTCTTCTTAACTCTTCTACTCGGGGGCATAAGTGTTTCCAAAAAACACATCTTGTTTCTCTCTAGTTCCCTCTCGCGTTGGTGATTTTCTTCATCTTATCTACCCGAAAGAACTCGATACTACAGACACTACCACACAGGCCTCATCCCTTGACCTTCACCTTGAAATTGACAACAGAGCTACACTATCTTATGTATCTGTTTCCTAGATGATAACAAATCATTCACTTTTCGACTAAAGTTATGTTCTCAACTCTATTTGACTTTACTTCTGGAACCGACATGTTCAGCATGGCGGTTGCCTTATAAGATACAGAAGATGCTTAATATATCGATGCATCTGATCTCACACATGGCCTCGATTGAGTCCGGCATGAACGTTTTGTATGTGTGTCTTCAATTTTCTTTCACAGCCATGTCTTTATTTCTTGGTGTTTCCAATATTGCTATTGTTTTTATGGATTATTCACATACTTTCAATGTGATAAATCTGATGTGTCCTGCACTTTTGGATCATCAAGTTTGTGACTTTGTTTTAAATTTTTTATTTTCTAAGCTGTGTTGTCCTACATATATTATGGTACTAGTGATACTATGAATACTTTGACTATCATTGATTTTGCGTTTACCCAACGATGATACTGCAATGTTGACTTTGCTTTTAGCATAGTTTAAAGCTGTTTCCAATTTTGTGTTTACATCAGGTCTTTGAAAATTGGAACAAAAGAAAGCACCAGTATTTAATTTGTAATCAGAAAAAATCCCAAAATGAAATAAAAAAAGGCAGAAAAAAAGAAAAGAAACGAAAAACCAAACAGAATGAATAGACTAAAATAACAAATAAAAAAAAACGAAAGACAAACAAACACACTAAAAAAAAAGCAAAGACCTCCTCCCCGCAAAAATCACAAAGAAGAAACCCTTAAAACGTGATATTTTCTTTGATTTAGGGTCGACAGGACTTGATGGGTTTATTAATGAATGCACACAAAGATGTAGAACAAACAGAAGAACAGGTGGAATTGAAATCTGATAGCAAATTTGATTTCCAGAAGAGAAGTATGTAAATAAGCGTTGTGAACAGAAAATTTAGACTGTGAACATATGTTAGCGTTATGAACAGAAAATTGAGACTGTGAACGCAGAAATTTATTGGCGCATTATTGTCAGGGCTTAAATCCGTAGACGATAAAAAGAGTGGTAACTATGACGATGTTTAGTTGTCAGTATAGATAAGATGACATCCTTTTATCATTTTGATGATCCATTTAAAGTGTATTCGCTGATATAGTGCGATGAAAACGAGATTTGTACATCGCGACATTATATACGGTATTCTGTGAGAATAATTTCAATGTGGAAACCATTAAGCACTGCATTTGCAGATCCAGATGTATCCTTTATTTCGTACAAAATTGACAAAACTGCACTTATGCCTAGACAACCGTTTCTTGGACCCGTTTTTTACTTCCGAGAATCGGAGATTCAGGGGCATAAAGGTTTCAGATTGTCTGTCTTTTGTCGGTTTGTCTGATGTCTGAAAAATACCTAAATTTACTGTTTTAATGCAACTTGGGTATTTTTGTATCTTTAAACATATCTTTTGAATGGTAAATGATCGGGTTTTCATATTATTCATCGATATTCCTTCTGGAAAGAACTTTCAAAAGATATCAGAATATTTGATGTCATTTTATTGACCTTGGTAAGTGACCGACTTATTACACGAATGCAAAACAATTGTCTCCATCATCGACGTCTGTAGACGCTTTTTCGTCAATAACTTCCATATTGATCAATTGTTCCTTCTTTTAACACAATGTCCATGGCACAAAAAGAAAACATGGACTTATTTTTTGTTTCGATGGCCGTGCTCGTTTATAGAAAAGATCAGAAGTGGTAAAATTTTGTGTTTTCATAAATTTGGCTGTAAAATGTTAACTTTTTATCGGATTTGGATTTGGTTTCTCTTTTTTTCCTGAGAAGAAATGGGGATCTGCTCTGTATCGACGGATTGAAATGTGGCCTTTACCTTTCATGAGACAAAAGTGGCCCAAAAGGATGGAATATCAAAAGAATTAATTTTTATGTCCCCGAGAATCGAAGATTCGGGGAACATATATAACTTTTGGTCTGTCTGTTTGTGTGTTTGTGTGTTTGTCCACAAAAGCTATCACATTGGGTGTATCTTTTGAATGGTGTGTGGGCTTTCATATTTGGCATGTGCATTGCTTATATCAAGACATTTCAAACAATAACAGAATTTTTGACCTCATGACCTTGACCTTTTTATGTGATGAAAACAAAAGTAAATTTGAATGGTAAGTGATAGGGTTTTCATATTTTGCATCTCCATTTGTGGTGGGGAGACATTTTTGTTTTGCCTGCACACGTAATTCGTGGCGACATATAGGGATCACTTTAGTCGTCTTGCGGCGTCGTCGTCGTCGTTTGCGTTGTCTTTATTTCATAACACTCTTCTCAGCAATTACATATCACAGCCACTTTAAATTTTGTATGTGACTTTAGTATGGGGTTCTATATCCAGGTCTGTCGGACATCTACTTCCTGTTTACCAACTTGGAATATTTTCAACAACACCATGAACAAGTACTGTCAATGGTAAAAAATTTCGTAACATTTTTCCCATCAACTATAAATCACAGCCATTTGAAATTTTGTATGTGACTTTAGTATGGGGTCCTATATTGCGCCTATCGAATTCAGGTCTGTCGGACATCTTTTTCCTGTTTACCAACTTAGAATATTTTCGACAAGTACTTTCAATGGTCAAAATTTTCGTAACACTTTTCTCAGCATATATAAATCACAGCCACTTGAAATTTTGAATGTGACTTCAGTATGGGGTCCCATATTGCGCTTATCGAATTCAGGTCTGTCGGACATCTACTTCCTGTCTACCGACTGGGAGATTTTCAACAAATACTGTCAATGGTACAAATTTTCGTAACACTACTACAAATCACAGCCACTTGAAATTTTGTTTGTGACTTTAGTATGGGGTTCCATATTGTGCTTATCGAATTCAGGTCTGTCGGACATCTACTTCCTGTTAACCCACTTGGAGATTTTCAGCAAATATTGTCAATGGGACAAGTTTTGGTAACAATTTTCTCAGCAACTACAAATTACAGCCACACCAAATTGTGTATGTGTCTGAAGTATGGGGTTCCATACTGCGCTCATCGAATTTATTTTTGTTTGACATCTACTTCCTGTTTACCGACTTGGAATATTTTCAACAAATATGGTTTATGGTACAAAGTTTCGCAACAATTTTCTGAGTTTATTCAATTGGTTAATCTTGAACTCCTTAAAAACTGTACGTCATATTCCAACCAAACTTGCAGGATATGTTGTTCACCTGATCTAATTCTGCACCTGATACTTAAAATCAATTTTACAGATTTTAGAGGTTCACTGAGCAAATATAGTTCAAATGTTAATTTGGTTTGTTTATCTGCAAGACCTTCAAAATTATAATTCATATTCTAAACAAATATGTCTATGAATGATTTGGAAGCTACTAGAAATATTTTTTTACTTTTCTGATTCAATCCTTTTCAGTCTGTTCTGTTCTTTATACTCCTCCAACTTATGGAGAACTAGTACTGATAAGTGTGCATGAAAATAATCCTTATGCAATCAAATGATCAGACTACTGGAGACAATAAATTTCTTCAAAGAAGGGGGTGAAAGTTTTTTCTTAATAATGCTTGGAAAGGAGGTCGTTTTGGTGACTTCTTTTTGCATTCAATTACAATAATCACATGTTGTGATTTAACTTTGCAGTTAATCAAGGCATATTAATTTGTCAGAGGCACATACATTACTGTTCATGCTAAATATTTCCTCTTAACTTCAACCCGATTTTTTGAGCGTTATTTTATTCTTCTGATACTTGCCATGACTAAATATCGAAGTTACTGTGTATTTAGTTTCTGCAAATGCGCATTTCGACAACTTATCTATGTCTCTATCTTAACGCTTGGAAGAT
The DNA here is from genome assembly GCA_002080025.1 of Modiolus philippinarum. NCBI lineage: Eukaryota > Metazoa > Mollusca > Bivalvia > Mytilida > Modiolidae > Modiolus > Modiolus philippinarum. The sequence continues at coordinate 259,292 of MJUU01007112.1, forward strand.
CTTAAACTAAAAAATGTTTAAAAACTGGTAGATATGATCTTAATATAAAGCCAAAATCAGCTAAGGACATATAGTAGGGTGTCCAAGGTCCAAAAAGACGCTTAGTGTTCGAATTTGGATTACCGGAATCACACACGGCTAATTTTTGTTTTAAATGATAGAATAACTATTAAATTTAATTTTTTAGCTGTCGTAGAAAGTTCCTGTAGTCACGATTTCTCTAATGTCTCCTTTTTAAGGGTATCCTGAAACAGTGCTTAGGATATGGTATCTTAGTACTCTCTTATATTCTACTTAAAAGTTATTCGCGATAAAGTCAAGACCTGAAATATTTATTTGAATCATAGAATGCAAGTTATTTTTGACTGGTTTTTTGTTATTTATCGGTATTAATGTCGGGGTAAATTTGAGTCTTAAATTAACGACATGTTCAATGAATGCGAAATAACTATGCTTTATTTCTAAAAAATTCCAACTTTAACGAAAGTACATATACGAATTGTATATATCCTCCAAAAATCATGGATGTAATGTCCACCGTTTAAAAGAAATCAACAATGAAAAAGCCAAAATTTGCGTAAAACTTTCAAATTTAGTCTAAGTGAAGACCATGCCAATTGGTCATGTTCTTTTAAGTGTACAACGAGAGATAACTCTTATCATTTCTAGTCAAAATTACTTGACAAGCCCAGGTCTAGTTAAATAGCAGGAATCTAGTGACAATTTTACGTTGCTTGTGTTTTGATTTTCCAAGCACATGTGTTTGTTTTCACGTTTAAAATTACCTTTCCATATCTTTTTAGATAATATAATAGGTAAGGTTTTTGTTTCAGTAGGAACGGTCTTACTAAGATTTATATCAGTGTGTGTTTTTAGGGGAAAATTGACTTATTTATACTAATAACAAAAGTACGATTTATTTCGTCTAAACTTAGTTTTATTTTTAGCGGTTCGTTTTAAAATTTAATTCAAGCTTTCCTTTAAAGAATAATCCTATAAAAGTCAAAAATGCGCAGGCGCAGTTTTTTATATCCGAAAGAACTCCTCATATCACGGAGGTGCAAATATTCAAAATGCCAACTTTGAAACTTGTTGAATAAAGACAACAGACAAATCATTATAAAAAGTAAAACTAAAGAGCTGCCCCAATAAAATTTACAACAATATTCGAATTTCGTTGCAGTTTATCTGTGAAATGAAGCTCACTTTAAAATGCATCAAAATTTTAAAAATTTAAGAAGCTGACCTTTGACCCCTTCTAAAATAAAATGTGACCAAATTCAATCTCTATGACATCGTCATTTCGATGCGCCATGGTATCCTCTTTCCAAAAATGTATAATGCAGGTGCTTGTTATTCCGTTAACCCAAAATCGGAAAAATCGTCTCTTGGGCATCCTACTAATATTATATACTCATTCTCACTAATGCTAGAAAATACATATATTAAAATGTGTTAATTGATTTGATGTTCACTGTCTTATCTACACTTGCTTCACCTCATTTGCTCATTGCATGAAAGTTTATATGCACTTAAAATATTTTAACATGACAACCAAAATAGTTTTAACATGACAACCAAAATAGTATTAACAGGACAAATTAATATCTTCGCATATTCATAACCATTTTTATATCAAGAAGTGTATCTAAATGATATCTAATACATGCTAACTGTAAAATATTTTTAAAATAAAATTGTTTTTTGTAGAACTGACGAATCAGGAAATCTTGGCAAACGCTCTCATATTCTTTCTGGCAGGATACGAAACCTCGGCTAACGTCTTGTCCTTTGTTTTATACTGTCTCGCCCTATATCCCGAGTGTGCAGATAAAGTTCGAGCAGAGATCGATAAAGAAGTTGGAAAGGTACAACATGTAACTTTTATCAGTGAATCTTGGGGTTAGATGATTTGGAAATAAGCGTCGCGTTTTGCAAGGGAATTACCCAGGCTAATATAAAATTTCCATTATGTTCCCATTTCACAATATTTAATGAATGCCATTGCAGAAAATTGCTATATTAAGAACTTCAGTTTGTGTTGAAATTTAACATCAACTAAAAGAAGATATGCCCAAAATTATGCATTAATTTACATTATGAATTCATGTCTTTTTCAGTCTTCTAAGAAAGCGAATGCAAAGGTAACAAGCCAAATTGATAGTCCTAAGAAATACTTCCTAATTAAGCGTAATTATGTAATAAAGTTTAAATTTCAGCTTCTCCTATAAAGAATAGTTACGTGTATGTAAGGGAAAATGTAAACTTATGCGTTTGTGATCACCCATTTTGCTTTGAATTCCCTTTCTGGCAAAAAAAAAAGAAAAAAAAGAAAGCGCTGTCATTTTTATTCTCGATAATGTTAGTGCTTTGTCTGTATTTGTTTGGTTTTAATGTCTATGGAAATATTTGTTGTATATTTGTATTTCTGTGCAAAATTTTGAACTCAAAATGCTTTATATGTACGGTTATATATACAATACAAACGGATTAGCACACTAACAATACGGCTTCACTATGTTTCATTTATTCATGTTAACCTAGGGTTCTCATGTTTGAAAAAAAATCATATCAATATATTTGAAATATACAGCCATATTGAAATAAATCAGATGCTGCACTAACTTGATGTAAATTACTTGACCATCACTGCATTATTGACATTTGAAGAGTTTTAGGAATGTAAGCAAAATTGACCAATCAAAATTCATTTTATTTTAAAGGCTAAACCAACCCATGACAATGTGACAAAGCTTACATATTTAGACATGTTTGTTTGTGAAGTTCTGAGACTTTATGGATCAGCTGCCAGGTGAGTATACATCGGTCAATGTTCATGTGTATTGTTACACCCTTCCCAAACCAAATTGTTTGCTGCAATATTGCGGCAACATTGTGACAACATTTTCATTCGAAAATTATTGCCATTTAACACTATTTTAAATGTTGCGGCTGCTGGTAACAACTTTTGGTAGCCAAATTTATATAACATGAAGAAAGTTTTCTTGCAATATTAAGGAGGCGCTTTCTCTTTCAATATTTCTAAATCTTTCCCCGTTTGGCGAATATATTGTACACATTTGTATTCATTTATCATTTTGGATCCTTTAATTTTTTTAAACACTCTCAATTCGAACACTAGAAATTTTGAGTGTTCACATATATTTCTACAAAACTATATTAACATGTCTCTGACGGTGTAAACATACAGCCTCATCTCATTATTATTTCTATAAAATTGCAGTTGTGACTGTAGTAAGTATTGAAATTCATTTTTATTATGATTAAAGATTTAACAGATACGTAGAAGAAGATATGGTGATTCGTGGAAAAAGAATTCCTAAAGGGAGTGATATCCAGTTTGCTGTATGTGCTATTCACAGAGATCCAGAATTATGGCCAGAACCGGAAGTCTTTGACCCTGAAAGGTGAATAAATCGTTTCTCAGCCATGTTGACACTATCTTGGTCAAAGTTTTTGATGATTTTTTAAGAGTGTTAACGGTCAAAGAAAGCTTTGATCAAAAGCTTTGAAGGTCTTTGATGAAAACGCATCCCATTTTTCTTCAAACTTTGTTGGACTTTGATGGGAATTAACAATAAAAAAATAGTGTTGAGATGATGCAATTTTTGATTAAAAGCAGAAGCACATAGCTAAAAAGCTGAATAAAGACAATATCAAGCAAATGTACGTTACAGCAAATTTCTATAAACAAATGTCATGATCCATTCTGAAATGACTTTTGGGCTATGCTTGGTCCGCATACCGAAATTCTTTTTTAAAAACTGATCAAGATATTCCTTTGTTTTTTATGCCGCCGTGAATCGAAGATTCGGGGCATATAGTTTTTGGTCTGTCTGTCTGTTTGTCTGTTTGTACACAAAAACTTTAACATTAGGAATATCTTTTGAATAGTAAATGATATGGCTTTCATATTTTGCATGTGCATTCCTTGTAGCAAGACCTTTCACACGATACCAAAATGTGTGACCTTGAGCTTGGCATATGATGGACTTTTGAAAAAATTATGAACTTAATCATTGGATATGTCTTTTGAATGGTAAATGATGTGGCTTTCATATTTTGCATATGCATTCCTGGTGGCAAGACCTTATAACTGGTACTAAAATATTTGACTCTGTGACCTTAACCTTGACATGTGAACAACTCATAAAAATTTGAAATTATCTTTTGAACCATAAGTGATGGGGATTTCATATTATTCCTGGTGGAAAGAGTTTTCAGTTGGTACCAGAATATTTGACCTCGTGACATTATCCATGGCATGTGACTACGAGGTAAAATTTCACCAGAAAAATGAAATTATATTTTGATTTATTTTATAGACGGAAATATTAATCTCATTTATGAAAATTGTTATTGATATCTATAGGATTTGTTTTGTAAAATGACCTTTTAAATTGTTCAGCATATTTGGATCATCTAAAACTTCGACATTATACATATCTTTTGAATAGTAACTTCGGTATTTAGTCATTTGAATAGTATGAGACAATGTTTTGTGTTCACAGGGTTATTTACTAAGTTACCAAAACAAAGTTAAGTGACTAATGTTTACTCGATCTGCTTTTTATTTTTCATTTTTTTTATAGGTATTAATATGTAAATATTATATATATGTCAGTGATTAGGGATGTGCCAAAAATATTTTATTTTCTGATTAATACATTTCATTTCATCTGTATATTCATCCACTTTTGAAAACCAATATAGATGAAATATATATAATTCCTGATGCAATATGATCAAAGAAATGATAACATTGATAGACTGAAACACAATGTGTTAATTATAAATGTTAAAAAAAGGGGGTGTGAAAATTGTTTTCTTTATAATCCTTGGATAATGATTGGAGGGGTGAGTTTGGCGACTTCTTCATTTGCATCCAATTACGATCATCATTTGTTATGATTTAACTTTCCAAATGACACCAAAATTTATTACTACATATTAGTTTGTCAGAAGGACATCAGTTATATTCAATGTGCTAAATATTTCTTTTTAACTTCTACTGGGGGCATAAGTGTTCCACAAAACACATCTTGTTTCGTACTAGCCTAGTACTCAATCTTTTTCTTACGATCTTCAATTTGTTTTTTTTTCACCAGTTAATTCCTATTTATGGAGAAAAGCCAATTAAAAATAAAAATGTAATATAATTAATCTTTAGTTTAAGAAATATTGGGCCATTTGTTTCCATGTAAATAAAATTTCCCGTCTTTTCTTTGATCATCAACCGAAAAAACTTAGGTATATTTTGAACAAGAAAACATGGTCCAAGTTTTCTTGACTACGTTTTTGATGGGCTTCAGGAAATAATACTGAAATAATAACAAGAGTAAGATTCCATCGTATTCTTGGCCGATTTATTACGGAAACAACTCGAAAACGACGACGTCGGGGTTATATTTGGCGTGTAGATATTTTTTTCTCCTACTAACTTAAGTTCTCCACAATGGGTCATCCATTATAAACTTTTTAAAGAATGTTCATTAAGACAAAATTTATATTTGTAATTTACGACCCCACCTTGTTTTTTCCATTTGTGATCAAAATCATGCATCGACCCAATGGTGAGGGGTTGGACATGGAGGTGTCTTTCTACTTTCTTCCGCCCCTTGCTCCTTTCTCCTGTACCCTCTCTCCATTCTCCCATCCCCTTGCTCCTTTTTTCTGTACCCTCTCTCCTTTCTCCAAGTCTTCCTTTCATTTTCTCTTCTTCCTTCTCCCTTTTGCCACTTTCTTCTTTCTCCCGACCCTTTCACCTTTCTCTCGTCCCTTCTCTTTTCTCCCGCCCTCGCTCCCGATGTCCCTTAACCCTGTCTGCCCCCTCTCAATGGTAAATAACTAAACCAAAGTCTGTAAATTTAGCATCTGCAGATGGCGGTTTCGATATTTTCATCGTCATTGTAAATAATATTAAAAGATTGATGTCGTTGTTTCACTGCAGATTTCATGTAGAATATTTAAACAGGTCTATGTAGCAATTAAAACAATTTCTCATAAACAATAGGCCAAAAGGGACACCATTCGGTTCAGAAAAAAGGGCCAAAAGGGGTTAAATTTGGTGTTTGTTGTTGAATATCTATTATTTACCATATTGTTACGCCCGGAGGCATAGATTCGGAGGCATAGAGTTTTTGGTCTGTCTGTTTGTCCACAAAAAACTTTAACATTGGGTATATCTTTTGAATGGTAAGTGTTAGGGCTTTCATATTTTGTATATGTATTCCATGTCGCAAGACCTTTCAAGCAATACCAAAATTTTTGACCCCTTGACCTTGACCTTTGCATGTGATGGACTCTTTGAAAAAAAATATACACTTTAATATTAGATATATCTTTGGAATGGTAAGTGATATGGCTTTCATATTTTGTATGTGCATTCATAGTTGCAAGACCTTTTAATTGGTACCAGACCTTGTGACATTGGTTTGTGAACAACTGCACACAAACTTTAACATTGATTATATCTTTTGAATGGTAAGTGATAGGGCTTTCATATTTTGCATGTGTATTCCTTGTGGAGGGACCTTTCAGTTGGTACCAAAATATTTGACCTCATGACCTTGACCTTGGCATGTGAATGTCCGGTAAATTTCACCAGAACAATGAAATTATATTTTGTTTTATTTTACATATATAGAAACATATTAAAATGATAAAATGTTTCTTGATATCTATAGAATTTGTTTTGTAAAAAAGTTTTTTTAAATTATTCAGCATATTTTCTTCATTTATTCAATTTCGTTTTACAGGTATTTTCATATGTACCAGTAATGTTCTATGTATCTATTATTACATTTCTTCTCTTCTGTATGTTCCTCCACTTTCGGGATACCAGTATTGATGAATAATATGAAAATATCCCTGATAGACAGGACACACTGAGATAACTATAAATGTTCCAAAAAATGGTTGAATATTTTCTTAATAATGCTTGAATAATGATTGGAGGGGTCAGTTGGGTGACTTCTCTGTTTGCATCCAATTGCAGTCATTATTTGATGTGATTAAACTTTTCAGTTGATACCAGAATTTATTTCTACAAATTATTTTGTCAGAGGGACATTCATTGTTCAATGTTGCTAAATGTTTTGTCTTAACTCCTACTTGGGGGCATAAGTATTTCACAAAACACATATTGTTTGAAACGTTTTTTGTTTGTGTTGGTAATCTTATTGCTCAGCTGGAGTATGCTGAGTGATTAAAGCATTTACCGTTTTTGAGGAACAAGATGCCCAAAAGTGCATTTTATTATGATCTTTCTATGACTATCTATGTTTTTCATCCTTAGATTTACACCGGAAAACAAGGCAAAAAGACATCCTTACGCCTGGGTACCTTTTGGACTTGGTCCACGTAATTGTGTTGGGATGAGATTTGCTTTGACAGAGATAAAAATGGCAACTGTAGCAATGGTGCAAACCTTTCAAATACTGAGATGTGACGAGACAGAGGTAAATATTATGAAATTATAAAACTGATTCAATAAATTTGTCAAATCCTTGGTTTGTGGTGTACATATTGCTTCTATACCAAATAAAACGTATTGTTATCAAATATGAAAGGAACTGACTAATCCTGTGTATCTGCTGTGTATAATCGTACAAAACGTATTATTTTGTCATTAAAAGGAAATAAACAACCTTAAACTGGCCAACTGCATAGTTAAGTTTAATCCTCCACCACGGGATGTACCCATATAAAGGTAGGTAAGGATGTGCGGCCCAAAAAGGCATGTTTTTTCAGGTCTGAAATATATGATAAGGTTAAGAAATATCAGAGGAAATATATATCAATAGCTCTGAATTTCTACTATCGACGTATCAAAAGGTTGCAAACTACAACATCCAATATTAAACCGCATATTAATCTTCAGATATGCATGGAAGGTGACATTATCCACATGAGGTTTACACTTTACAATAACATATAATTAGGTTGCGAGATTTTATAAATATATGAAAGGGTCGTATTATGGTATGGCGCTGGCGTCGGCGTCGGTGTCTGTGGACAGCATAACTTTAGTTTTAGTTGACGGATTGTTATCAGATTTTAGTATGATGTTTGTTGGCACAAGCTTAAGCCCAGATTGTAATGTCGCATTCCCCGCCCCGCCCGTTTTAGAAAAATAGGCAAAAAGGGCCAAGAAGGGGTTAAATTGGGCATTTTGGTGTCTGTGGACAGCATAACTTTGGTTCTAGTAGACAGATTGTTTTCAAATTTTAGTATGATGTTTCTTGGCACATTCTTGAGAACCGTTTTTTCCTTTAGTTTGTGGCGCAAACCGTTTCAGAATTAGGGGCCAAAAAGGGTTAAATAGGGTGTTTCTCATATTTGACTGTGGAATGTTTAGTATTTATCAGAATTTGATGGCGTTTCTTTCATTGTACTCCTAATAAAATTTCCAATCCGTAGTATGCCAACGGATTTCATGTGGCATATACCGTTCACGAGATAAATGGGGCAAAAAAGGGGCGAATTTCAAAAATTTTATTTTTTTTATTTTGAGTCCGATTTTGATGCAGTTTTTTGCAGTGGATTCCTTATGACAAATTAACTTAGCTTTGAACCATCAGATTTTGTATAACTTGTCCTTTCCAAGCTATGAGGGGCCCAAACGGGACCAAAATTGCAAACATGCGGATTACTTTTTTTTTAATTTTTCATCTGATTTCAATGGGATTTTTTTCTCTAGATTCCTATCATTGTAGGCTTTCAGCAATATGTCAACATATTTGGCACAGCTCTTACTGTTTCCGAGCTATAAGGGGTCAAAGGGGCCAAAATTGCAATTTAAAGAAATATGCGAAATCTTTATTTTACAACAGATTTTGACGACATTTTTTGCTTTGGATTCCTCTCATTGCAAGCTTTCAGTAGTATGCTAACAGATTTGACGTAGCTCTTACAGTTTCCAAGCTATAAGGGGTCTAAGGGCCAGAATTGCAATTATCAGAAATATGTGAAACCTTTATTTTTCATCATATTTCAATGGGATTTCTTCTTTGGATTCCTCTCATTGTAAGCTTTCAGCAATATTGCAACGTTTTTGGCGTAGCTATTATCATTTCCGAGCTTTAAGGGTTTAAAGGGCCAAAATTTAGAAATAAGTGAAATCTTTATTTTTCATCAGATTTTGATGGGATTTTTTCTTTGGATTATTCTCACTGTAAGCTTGCAGTAGTATGGCAATAGATTTTGCGTTGCTCTTACGGATTTGAAGCTATAAGGGGTCAAAGGGGCCAAATTGCAATATTTCAAAATAGGTTAAATCTTTATTTTTCATTGGATTTCAATCCGAGTTTTTTCCTTTGATTTCTCTTGATGTAAGCGTTTAGTTGGTAATCTACAGATTTTGCTTAGCTCTTCGGATATCCTATAAATAGGGGACGAAAAGGGCTAATTTTTATTTTCACTAGTTTGTGACCAGTTAATTAATGTGTCAATGTCCTAATTGTGTCCAGCAAATTACTGTGTCCACAGAATACATTCATTCTAGTTTACACTTGTTCAAATTTCAGTGGTCGACATGCTGCGGTCGTAACATGCCGCGCTCAGCGTAGCCCTTTATTTACCTTGGCAAAATAAATGAATAGGTTGGTTTAACCATTATTGTCCGCACACCCGTACCGATATGTATGTCAAATCCTCCCCTTTTCCCATCCTTTTCTTTAACTCCACATGACTTTCTAAAAAGCCAAGGAAAATAAATTAATATAATAATAATTCTAATTTTTTCTAACGGATTTCAATTCAAAAGAACATTTTATTGTTTGATTACTTTCAAAAATATACTTCTTAATTGGGATTTAGACATTTATTCGAGAATAAAACAAAGGTAGAAAAAACGCTAGAATTTCATCATTCGCAAATTCCTGGAATAAAAGGAGCATTTTGTTTTTGACATGGACTTGTTTTGACAATGAACATTAGATATGATATCAATTAACTCTTGATATTTTTTCTTTCCATATATTTTGTTTTATTATGTTACAATCTTCACAATAAATAAATTTCAATGTATTTAAAGGATTCCTAGTTACTATGTGTTCCATATAAAATGTAGGTATAGGTCTAAGCCTTCTAAATATGTCTTTTGTTAATTTGTCAGTGTAAGCAGAGATACAGAATGTAAGCGTAAAGGCACAAAGTATAGGTAAACATAGATCTAGCCCTTCCGGGTTGGTGGACAGGATCAGGAAGTACAGAAATCTATATCTTTAGCTCAGAGTGTGTAAAATTTTCTTCCTTATGATGGCTTACGTTTGAATTTTCCAACATCTCTAGCTCCCACAATAAGAAGATTTTTTTAAGCTATAGCTCAAAATGTAGCCACACATTCAGTCTATTTGACTATGTCACACCTTTTTTTATAAGTGTTGTGTTGAGTCGTATAAGGCAGATAACAAGGGGCCAGTATGAAAAATATCTTTTGCAGTAATTCATCTCGACAAATTAAGTGAAATTCTGATCTGTGAGATGTTATGATTTTTATGTCCTTTGATCTTTAGATCGGGTGCATATTGTTTTTGCCCTGTCTGTTTGTCTGTCTGTCCGCAACTTAACCTGGCTCAAAACTTTTATATCAGATGTAATAGGACCCTTCATATTTGGTTTGTGAATTGATCATGTGAAGCTGAACACCATTATACAAATTTCACTAAGGTCAGGTCAAAGGTCAAGGTAATAGAGTTCAAAAGGTCAAAACCTAGAATTTGCTATAGCTTGTTAATTACAATTGCTAGAGGCTTGACAAAATTTGGGTCAGGTCAAAGGTCAAGGTCACCGAGTGCAAAATTGAAAACTTAAAAACTTTAACATTACCTATATCTTTTCAACCAGATGTGATAGGACCTTCAAATTTGGCCTTTACATTGGTCATATAAAACTAAACAGCATTATGCAAATTTCCCTAAGGTCAGATCAAAGGACAAGGTCACAGTGGCCAAAGTGTCAAAATTAAGAATTTGCTTTAGCTCGTTAATTAAAATTGCTACAGGTTAAATATTCCATATATGAATGGATCTAATGAATCTTAATATAAATCCACCAAAAACAATTTTGGTCAGGTGAAATGTCAAGGTCACGGATTACAAATTAGAAAACTTTAACAAAAACTTTAACATTGCCGATATTTTTTTTTAACAAGATGTGATAGGACCTCCATATTTAGCTTGTATATTTGTATATGAAACTAAACAGCATTATGCAAATTTCACTAAGGTCAGGGCAAAGGTCAAGGTCACAGAGGTCAAAAGGTCAAAATATAGATTTGGCTATAGCTCGTTAATTACAATTGCTAGAGGTTTGATATTCCATATATGAATAGATCTAATAAAGCTTAGTAGAAATCAATATAAAAAATTCAGTCAGGTCAGAGGTCAAGGCTACTGGGTGTACATTTGAAAATTTTAACATTGCCTATATCTTTTCCCCCAGATGTGATAGGGCCTTCATATTTGTCCTCTATATTGATCATATAAAGCTGAACACCATTATGCAAATTTCATAAAGGTCAGGTAAAAAGTTCATGGTCACAGAGGTCTATAGGTCAAAAACTAGATTTCGCTTTTAGCTCGTAAATTACAATTGCAAGAGGCTTGATATCTATATGTGAATAGATCTAATGTAGCTTAGTACAAATTTCTACTTAACCTTAATTTCTAGTGATTGCAATTTTAGCATTAGTTTTGTATTGTAGAAATGGTTGCTACCGGGGTGAATAGCGTTTAACATACACATCTTGTTTTAATCAGTGACTATTTTTTCATAAATATTCCCGTTTTGGGACATTTCCTTTCAATAAGACACTTGGATAACATTTTGGAGCCGTTTCCTCCAGAAAATAAAAAAAAGGAATGCATGTATTTATTCATTTGGTTCTATGTAAAAATAACAATTAGACATGTGCATGTTTTGCAGGTCCCTATAACTTTCAACAAGGGTGGATTTATAAAGGCTGAAAATGGCATTAAACTTGTACTGAAGAAGAGAACGGATGCAGAATAGAGAACATATCGTCTTCAAAACTATGCATTTTACCAGACGACTCTTTTTGTGTATAACTAGGTTTTAAGTAGTTAATAGTCAGTGAATGATGCAGATTTCATAAGTAATTTTTGTCTCGCCTGCGAGACATAGCGACAATAGATTCCGTCGTCGGCGTCGTCGGCGTCGGCGACAACATTGGGTTAACCCAAATGTTAAACTTTTTTTTGAACTCCAATAACTTTCTGAAATCTAGCTCAATATATCTCGACACCTACATGCCGTAGAGGGATGATGATTTGTAAGTGGTTACATCTTTAGTAGTAACCAACATCCATTTCAGAATAATGTCACCTTGACCTATATTTTCCGCATCAATGAATTTGACTACATTTTCACTTTGGTCCATAATATAAACAAAATTGGAAATTAGGAAATTTGATTTTGACATAGAATTGTTGCATGTAGTCTGTAGATAAGCAATAAACTTTCAGGATTTTATTCCGGTTCCAACTTTGGTAAATTTCATGAAAATGTCCAAGACTAACAATTTTTTGGATTTTTGCATACAATCAAATATTTTAGCAATTTTTCATACCAGACATAAGAATTAAAAGCATGGTTAAAATTTTGGTAAATTTCCTGCAACTCTCAAAGACAAGCAGTTTTTGGGAATTCTTGTTAGCAGCCATGCTTTTTGATTGAATTTTAGTGAAAACAAAAATTTCCAATGGTTAAATTTTAAAAATTATTGGTTTCAATTTTGGTAAATTTCCTGATACTCTCAAAGACCAGTTATTTCTTAGCATTTTTAGTAACCACATCTTAATGTAGGCCAAATTATAATGAAAGTGGAGTCAGCAGGCGAGACACAAGGTTCCGCGGAACCTTTACGAATTATTTTTGTTTTTTCTACCCCTATTGTCACCAGTCGGTAAATGTTGCATCATGTGCCATATGATTTTCACTATTGTCTGTTTTTCGTATATCATGACATTCTAAAGATCAAGACCAAACATACAATAACTGTGATATGATTGTGCATTGTTTATGTTTATTTTATCAAGTTTTAGCTCATTTACATGAATGTTAGATATTCAGTGTTTTTATTTGTTCAAGATATATTTAAGGTATCATGTTCAAATTGCTATTTATAAATGTCATTGATATCAGATTATTTTTGTATATGAAAGCATATTTTATAAATATGATTAGATGGTCCTTATTAAAATACTTTTATAATATGCAAATTTTTGTTTTGTTTTGTTTTTAAAGCACATAAGTTTTTATGCCCCCGTAGATTCAGAAGATATGGGGAACAAATGATTTTTGGTCTGTCTGTTTGTCCACAAAAAACTTTAACATTGGGTATATCTTTTGAATGGTAAGATATATGGCTTTCATATTTTGCATGTGTATTCCTTGTGTCAAGACCTTTCAAAAGATACTAAAATTGTTGGCCTCGTGACCTTGATCTTGGCATATGATGGACTTTTTTTTTTTTTAAACAAAAGAACTTTAACATTGGATATATATCTTTTGAATGGGAAGTAATATGGCTTTCATATTTTGCAAGTGCATTCCTTGTGGTAAGAACTTTTAATTGGTAAAGGGATATTAGAACTTGTAACCTTGACCTTGACGTATAAACAACTGCATAAAAACTTTAACATTGAGATATCTTTTGAATGGTAAGTGAAAGGGCTTTCATATTTTGCATATATATATTCCTGGTGGAATGACCTTTCAGTTGGTACCTGAATATTTGACCGCGTGACTTTGACTTCGCATGAGACTGAAATTTCACCAGAAAAATGAATATTATACAATTATGGTCTTTTGTAGAGGTCGATATGAGATTTAATAGACCTTAAAATCAATATTAACCGACGCCGAAGGCGGGGGTTAATATTGAAATTTTTAGGTCTATTACAAAAGACCCGTAATCGTTTTATTACATTATGATAAGCCTACATAGAAATTCGTAGGCTTTTCAAAGTTTTTTCGATAAGTTTAGATTCATGTGGATATAAAACACGATGAACTGAATAAAAATAATGATCAGTTTTTAAAAATAGATATATAATAAAGCAAGAAAATGGCCTGGACCTGGATATGTTTCAAACTTGTCCAGTTTTTCAGTAAACATAATTTGTGAATCCAAGATTTGTAAATCCGTCCTTTTAGCTTTTTAGCGAAAAGGAATATGATGAAATAAAACAAAATAAAAACAATAAGTACACAAACCTTTCATCACTGGTACTTCCCATGACAAATTATAAACAAGCTTCGGAGATCAAGATGAAATATGCAGAACTACTAAAACGCAATACCTCGATGTAAATCGCTTTTTTTTTACTTTCGATCACCTTCCAGGTATTTTGTAAATAGAAGCCTGCTTTCAAATTGCTTCCGTTATGTCAGCTGAGTAAAAACAAACGTCTGCTGCTGTCCCAACGCCATTATGATCTTTGAAATGTTTGGATTACCGAACATACTTATACTACGGCATTCTTGATTGGCTGAAAGTCGTATGACTTCAGGATCAGTGACGTCATCGGTCAATATCGTTTTTAATCAAACAATATCAAGATTGATAGGATATCAGGTGACATGTCTTAAACCAATGAAATTATTTAAATGAAATCATTATACAATTAATGACTTTGTTGCAATTCGCTAACGTGATTTATCAACCCGATAAAATGTAATATTCACCGAGCCGTAGGCGAGGTGAATATACATTTTTGAAGGTATAAATCACGATGGCGACTTATCACAAAGTCAGTAATTGATTTATTACATGAATAAACGTGGACACTCTAAACTTCTTTAGTACCACAATATTTTTACTTGAAATATGTAAAATTCTCAAAATTAACAAATACTTTTATTTTCACAATAAGATAAAAAATAAAAATTGAATTCAATTACTGGCGAAATTTATAATTGACAAATATATTTTAATGTGCTATTAAAACGAAACAAACAATCAGAACAATACAATTTGTCGTTGTTTCATTCTACTTTCGTTTTCTATTTTTAGGGTAAAACCATGCACTATCACATTCAGCATGACCGCTATTGGTCTATTTTAGAATGTAACTCTAGATCTATTCATGTAATAATATGTAATAATTTGTTTTATTATAAACATAGAAACATTAAACTAATTTATGAGGACAATTTTTATTGATATCTATTGATAGAATCTGTTTTGCAAAACAAAATATCTTTTAAAATATTCAGCTTATTTTGGTCATTTAAAACTTAAACATTTTGTATGAAAAAAAAGTTATATCAGAAACTAGAGGATGACATGCCCCCGCGCAAGGTTGAATCAAGTTGGGAATTTTTAGTAATGTAAGACATATATGATGCCCCCGCTAAACACATGTTATTCTAGGTTGCACAGATAAACAATGTACCCTCCATTACTAAATCACCAAAAAATTAAAAGTTTAGCAATGTATTTTTTGAAAAAAAAGAAGGACCGAAATCAAAATACATACCACATGCACATCTTCAATATAGGCACAAATGAACTGCAAAATAAAAGCTTCCTAGCATCAAAACTGTAGGAGGAGTTGTGCAGACAATCTGTGTACCCTCTATTAATAATTCACCTAATCAATGACTAAGTTCAACAATGTGTATTTTTTCCAAAAATGCATCAAAATCAAAAGCCTTCCCACATGCAAATCTTCAATATAAGTACAAATATGCAAAATAATTGTTTCCTAGCATCAAAACTGTAGCCGGAGTTGTGCGGACAAATTATGTACCCTCTATTACTAAATCACCAAAAAATGACTAAGTTCGACAATGTATAATTTTGACAAAAAATAACCAAAATCAAAATCCTTACCACATGCACGTCTTCATAATAGGTTCAAAAGATCTGCAAAATAAAAACTTCCTAGCATCAAAACTGTAGGGGGAGTTGCGTGGACAAACTATGTACCCTCTATTACTAAATCACCGAAAAATGACTAAGTTCAACAATGTATATTTTTAACAAAAATTAACCAAAATCAAAATCCTTACCACATGCCTTATCTACAATATAGGTACAAATGATCTGCAAAATAAAAACTTCCTAGCATTAAAAACTGTAGGAGGAGTTGCGCGGACAAACTATGTACCCTCTATGAAAAATCACCGAAAAATGACTAAGTTCAACAATGTATATTTTTGACGAAAATGCACNAAAATCAAAATCCTTATCACATGTACATCTTCAATATATGTACAAATGATCTGCAAAACAAAAATTTTCTAGCATAAAAACTGTATGAGGAGTTGCGCGGACAAACCATGTATGTACCCCCCTCGGACGGACGGACGGACTGACAGGGGTAAAACAATATGCCCCCCGACTTCGCGGGGGCATAAAAAATATATGATTATTTTAGTCTTGTTTTTTTCTGCCCCAACATATTATCATGCCCAAGATATGACTTAATAGTTACAGTTCAAAGTCCAAATGTTAATCTTAAATTAATATAAAAGTATGCTGCACTATGTGTGCAGTACATCTCTTTTCTACACTTTCTACACCTGTTATTGTGAAAAAAAAATCATAGATTGTTGTAGCCATCCATCAATACACCTAAAATCAATCGATTGGTCAGGAAATCTTTTGTAAGAATACTTTGCCAGTTTATCTTATGTTTGTTGAAGATCCAGCATCCATAACATGTAAAAAACATGGATGTAGCATTGATCGACATCTAGCAATGAATTCCGCTAAAACCGCTGCTAGGGGCCGTCTTGAACTGACTGTGAGGTATGAGCAGAGCTCATTGTTGAAGGCCTCATGGTGACTTGAAGATGAAGAACAACAATAAAAGCTTTGTCCCATTGCCATGTGTTTGTAGAAACTTGGTCTCATGTGCATTTACTCCATATCTCTTCATTGATTATCTAAAGCTTATTTAACAGATCTAGGAAACATGATTTTTTTGAAAAATGGAATGGCATGCAAAGCTAAAATGAGAGGAAAAATGTTACCATCGACGTCGAAAGACAGAAATACCCATCACTGAATTATTCGGAATCAGAAGAAATCAATAGCTTGATAGAAATTATAGGTTTTAATAGATAAAAAGGTTTCCCAGAAACGTCTAACATATGCGTTTCCAAAAGATAGACTCCAATACATATCGTCTACAACTTCTGATTCCAATAGATCCAACATTTGACATGGGACACGCAGATGATGTGATACGTTTTTTAATATAACTAAAGCCGAGAATAGAAAATCTACATACTCTCTAGATGGAGAATCTGCTGCTCGTACAACTAAATGTTCCAAGTGTTCAATACACCAAATTCGAGATTTCGTATCAGGATTTACAAGACCACTTTTCAAGACGTCTCAGTATACAGAAAACGTCACGTCATGAAACTATGCTTTTGAATGGTGAATAAAAGGAT
>MJUU01007112.1:286357-296639 GCA_002080025.1 Modiolus philippinarum
ATATGTAGATCTTGTGTTGATCATTTTTTGAGAACGGACCACGGACACGAATTGATAGCAATAGCTCAAATGGCCGGGCTAAAAAGCATTTTTGATCCAACATATTTTTTTTATGTGTATGACGGTGTTTGAGTAATTTGCCCGAAACAGCAATTTACCGCTATGTTCTATATAAAGTAACGGCAGCCATGATGTTTTGTCATCGGACTTCTTGGATACAATTGTAAAACTAGATTCAGGCCAAGTTTGCTTAAAATTGTTCCAGTCCTTTCAGTGTTAAAGATTTCTAATAAGTTTCTGATCGACGACGGACGCCAAGTGTTGGCATTAGCTCACATGGCCCTCTAGGTCAGGTGAGCTAAAAAGTCCGGAAAACATAAGTGTGATAAAACCGGGCAGATAGCTGGACGGACACTTAAAGTCCCCTTCGGCGATACCGGTAGGGGACTAAATATTGATAATGACGTACCCTTTCCCTGCGTTAGCCGTGCGAACTGTCACTTATTACAAAATATATAAAAAAAAACTCCATAACAAAGTTAGTTATCTTTATTTATAAAATCTACCATTTATTTCTCTACAATGAGGACAAATTGGTAAAAAGAGAGACATATAATTGTACAAATTCCTTTTCCAGTGTTGGACAGACTCTTCCTCTTCTTATTAAGGTTATTTCTGTTTTTTCTGAAAAAAAAAGAGATTACAATTGAAATAAAATTGTGTCTTACAAAGACATACAAAAGTTTAAGTGGGTGAACATTCCAAATCCATATCAGAAAGGTTATTATGCCTTTTGGACTTTAAAACTAATCCTCGGTAGTGTTAACATACATCTATGTGTAGTGTACAACCGATAATTTTTTACTGGTTATGTAGTGGAAAATTTGGCGGGAAAAATTTCCCGTACTTTTTCCTGGACAGTGTAACCAAATTTCAAAGGATCATATTTCAAAACGGCAAAACTAAACAACAATATCTTTTGTTAAAGCAATGTTTTGGGTTTAGTTTTATTTATTTCAATGTTCAAAAGTTTGCGTGTGTCACCACTCTTATGCTATCTGCCTAATGCTTAGATAGACTGGTACTTTAAAGTGGAGAGATGTGGAAGCCTTATCTCTACATCATCATTAAAAGTATGACAAAAAAATCTCAATTTCGCATACGTCCAGAACAAGCCTGTAAGGTGCTATCTGACGTGAGGGGCGGACAGAGAAAAGGGAGAACGGGCGAAAGGGCGAGAGAAAGGAGAAAAGAGGCGAAAAATAGAGAAAGGAAAATATAAAATAAAAGGAAGACAGGGAAAAATTGGGATTGGTGAAAGGAGAGAAGAGCAAGAGTGGGAGGAAGGAGAAAGATATCCCCTGTAGGCATCTTTGAAAGCTAACATAACATTTCAAAGGCCATCTGAATGAAAGTGTCACTCATGAAAATAATTGGACTAATTTCCGACAATTTTTTTAAACTTATGGACCATTTTCTAATTGAGGAATAGCTGGATTGCTTTTTTGATTACTTGATTATCAGGCCCTCTTATTGATTGCTTAATTACCATACTAGTATCTTACTAAAATTACTTTAACTAAAATTACTTTATTTGCGGTAAATAATTATTAATTATATTTGCAATTCTAAAGTAAATGAGGTACCCCTGATTAGCAGCCTCATTCTATAAGGAAAATATCAAGCGACCAACTAAAAGGTCCAAAGTTTGGGAAAATTATTTGTAGAAGTTGTGCTTTTAAGTTGTGACGAAAAGTAATTATTTGTGTCAACGACGCTTTAGCCCTGGTAATAATCTTGAGGTCTACTTTGTTTAAGGGGTTCACCTTGCAGGGCGAGCGAGTGCTTTCTATTGAAGGCATTGTAGTGGACTTTGGCATGTGCTATTGGTTTGTCTGATTTTGCTCGAATCTATCTGAATATTCCAAATCTCTTTATTACGTTATCGTACTGCCAACTAAAACTTCATTCATAAATCATTATTGAAACCTACTTGGTTTGATCTGTTCGATTTGGTTATCATGATTCTCTGGAATTTGCCTGTTTACTTCTTTCTTTCTTTGTTGCACCTTGAATAAAAATATAACATTCAGTAATTACATCCCAAGTCGGATATTTTCATAAAAATTGTAATACTTGTTTTGTGGCGGTTATCGTGGATTTAAATTACAGTGAACAGTTTTTGAAATAATTAAAGATTGTAACCCGTTAAAAAGATTCCTCTTGTCCCTTCATCTAAAGTTTTTAGTTTTATTGGGGTCATAACACGGGCTCTAAAGCTTTCTGAAAGCCCGGATACTGTGTGTGTAGAGTCAGGAGCTTAGTGTGTGGAACACGAAGTCCTGTAATTGAAGCCTGATGCCCTTATGTTATACCAAAGAGACCTAAAGTAGCCACAACGAAATTTGCCGCGACTTTTCTCCAAATATCTTTTTAAGTAAATGTTAAAGGATGACATGGCATACGCAAACGGAAAGCTAATTTTTTGCCGCTTCATGCCATGCATTACCATAATTTTACACACAAAGAGTAAAAAGTTTTCCATTACCCTTCTATGTTATTTTAACAGAAAATTTGAGTCGAAAACAGAGGGGGTGTACCTGGTTAACTGCACACCTGTATTTATTGTTATAATGCCCTGGGGTCTATCGATTAACCAAAACACGTGGGTCGGGGGTTAATCTCGATTGCGAATCAAAAAATTAATTTTGTAATTACTTGACAAAGTTTTACCTGTAAACAAATTCATTTTAATAAATGTTAATGGTAACTGGATATTGGTTCTGCAAAAATTATTCTCATATTTACCTAAACATTTTTATGTAAATTAGTAAACAAATCAAAATTCTGTTTGTTCATTGGCCATCCGAATAAACAACAAACAAGCACCCTATATGCAAATAAGTCATACATCGGCAATGCATTTGGTGTCTTTTCATTGGTTTGTTGGTTTGCGTAAATCATTCATCAATCACTCCCACATCGAATTTCTTTAAAATTTGAGTGAAATTAACATTAAGGTCTATGGAAAATATTTTTCTTTGAACTTTGATTATTTTGGTAAATATACCAAGAGTAGCGGCAAAAAATTAGAAAATGATACATACACGTTTCATTAGGGTCTTATTTAAGACAAAATAGCTGCAGCGATTTAAGCTGCGGCAAATTTCGTTGTGTGTACTTTAGTGTTGGAGCCCATGGCCCTTGTGTTGGAGACAATTAACTATAGAGCACTTGCATTAGTTTCAAAGTATTTACGTTAGTAGTGAATCAGGATACCCTAGACCACCTTAACTCCCATACAGCAAATGTTATGATCCCTAATATTTACCAGATTATGCAAATGAGCTAATAAACCACGCCCATTTTCCTTATATGGTCATAAACCCTACTTCCAAGCGTCAAGAACGTAGAGCACCGTGAGTGTAGCGAAATGGTGTGAGAGTGGTGTGACGGTTGGGGTGGGGCAACCAAGGTTCAGTATTTTAACCAAAGCCTCTTATTGTTTATCCTGTTTTTTATGCTTCGTCTTTTGTTTTTCTATCCCGAACATAGCTATCTCCTCTTGTTTTGTACTCTAGAGTCCATGATTTGTTTTGTCCTAACGTTACCCCAGCTTTTGCATCTGTTTATTGTTTTACCCCGTTGTATGTATTATTGATTTTTTGGTGCATTCCCTTTATTGTTTCCTGTATCTATATATTTTTTTTCATAAGGCAATAAATAACAAACTAGTTACAAGTATACATATTTTATTTTCCCCGTCATGAAGCAGTCAAGGGTTAGGGAATGGGGACTGGGACTAAAATAATAAAAAAAAAAAACAAAATAAAATACAAAAAAAAAAATAAATAAATGAATAAAAATGAAAACTCTTTCGATGTATTTTTTTCCACCACAAGATGCAAGGTACTTGTCACCATCACCACTTACCGCTGAATTCCCGTGATGAGCACGCGAGCAGTACGAGCAGCGAAATGAGCGCGCGAGCAGTGAAAACGAGCAGCGTGAACATACCCTTAAACAGTGAATTTGTCGCTCTTTCCACCGCACAGCGGCTGCAGCAGCAGCAATATTCCCGAGATGAGCACGCGAGCAGCACGAGCAGCGAAATGAGCACGCGAGCAGCGACATTCCCAATCTGACCGTATTTAAAGCTTTGTTCTGTAAAATATCGTCATTCGTACTTCGAATCCAGAGAGAGGAAGACGTCTATAATGTATCACTGCGACATTTGTGAATACAGGACCAATCGTCACTTCAATCTCGTTCGCCACAAGAATCAGAAACACGATATAGAAAATACTTCGCCAACTGAATCGGACACAGAGTCCAACGTATCAGAAGAAAGCAATCACTCTGACGAATCTGCATATAGCAACGAGGAAAGTAACGACTCTAGGACGTCAGAGTAAGCTGGGGTAACGTTAGGACAAAACAAAACATGGACTCTAGAGTACAAAACAATAGGAGATAGCTATGTTCGGGATAGAAAAACAAAAGACGAAGCATTAAAAACAGGATAAACAATAAGAGGCTTTGGTTAAAATACTGAACCTTGGTTGCCCCACCCCAACCGTCACACCACTCTCACACCATTTCGCTACGCTCACGGTGCTCTACGTTCTTGACGCTTGGAAGTAGGGTTTATGACCATATAAGGAAAATGGGCGTGGTTTATTAGCTCATTTGCATAATCTGGTAAATATTATGGATTATAACATTAGCTCTATGGGAGTAAAGGTGGTCTAGGGTATCCCGATTCACTACTTACGTTCAGTATCCCGATTCACTACTTACGTTCAATGTCATATTTTGTACAATGAAAGAGAGCATGCGACTCATCCTCTACATTTCCAGGTGTACACATCTGGAATGTAGCAGGTATGTCGGAATTTGCCGTATTTATTCAATGGGTCAGGAAATTAAAAAGGAAACTAGAAAAACTGTAAGCAAAGCTCACTAATAAATACCCCCCGCAACCCCATTTGATTCCAGAAATTAAAAATCAATCAAATCAAATTCTGAAATAGGAGATGCACATCTACATTATGTCATCAAAACTGTGTTAAAGTTTCATGAAAATCTACTCAGTGGTTCAGGAGGAGTAGCGGATAAGAGACGGGTACCCACTTGTAATGTAATGGCTAAGTACATGTTTTGCTACGGGAACCCCAAAAATCAATCGAATCAAATTCTGAAATAGGAGGTGCACATCTACATTATGTCATAAAGACTGTGTTAAAGTTTCATGAAAATCTATTCAGTGGTTACGGAGGAGTAGCGGATAAGAGATGGGTACCCACTTTTAACGTAATGGCTAAGTCCATGTTTTGCTATGGGAAATCCCCAAAATCAAGAAGATCAAATTCTGAAATAGAAGATGCACATCTACATTATGTCATAAAGACTGTGTTAAAGTTTCATGAACATCTATTCAGTGGTTCAGGAGGAGTAGAGGATAAGAAATGGGTACCCATTTGTAACATAATGGCTAAGTCCATATTTTGCTATGGGAAACCCCAAAAGATCAATCATTTCTGAAATAGGAGGTGCACATCTCCATTATGTCATAAAGACTGTGTTAAAAGTTTCATGAAAATCTATTCAGTGGTTCAGGAGGAGTAGAGGATAAGAGATGGGTACCCACTTGTAACGTAATGGCTAAGTCCATATTTTGCTATGGGAAACCCCAAAAATCAATCAAATCAAATTCTGAAATAGGAGGTGCACATCTACATTATGTAATAAAAACTGTGTTAAAGTTTCATGAAAATCTATTCAGTGGTTCAGGAGGAGTAGAGGATGAGAGATGGGTACCCACTCAATTGGAACGTAATGGCTAAGTCCATGTTTTGCTATGGGAAACCCCAAAAATCAATCAAATCAAATTCTGAAATAGAAGGTGCACATCTCCACTGTGTTAAAGTTTTCAGTGGTTACATAGGAGTAGCGGATAAGAGATAGGTACCCTTAGGTGTAACGGACGAACGGAAGGACGGACGGACATCCCATCACTATATTCCCCCCACTTTTCAAGCGGGGGTATAGTAATAAGGAAGGATCAATGAAAGCCTTTTTCCCGCCATCTTTCAACGAGAACTACTTAGTATCTCAAAATAACCTGTGGATATTTTCCCGCCATTTTTAACGAGAACTATCTCAAAACCAAGGCCAATAACCTGTGATTATTATACCCCCGCTTGAAAAGTGGGGGGCATATAGTGATGGGGTGTCCGTCCGTCCGTCCTTCCGTCCGTCTTTCCGTCCTTCCGTTATTTTAGCTAGGTTTTCCTTCACCAATGATCTATTTCATTTCAATTATCGATTTCAAATTGTATATTTTCTAAATTTCACCTTACTATATCCTCAGAAGTGCATGTAAAATATTTTTTTCTGAAAAAATGAAAATGAATAAAAATAAGTAATCCATACCAGGGGTCTTTTTCCATTCTACATCTTCTGGAATATTCATCAAAGCCTGTGCGGAGTTCGGCAGGTCAGTAAAGCCATGTCTGCGTAATATTTTCAGTAGTTCGTCAAGTGCTTGTAGACTGATTTTGTGCTGAATTGCCCAGTCTCGTAAGTCCCATGCTAGAGATCGTCGTGGGTTTCCGGATGCTTGGTTACGGCCAGGTTTAGAATCAGATGAAGAAATGCCAGTATTACGATCCCCGCCGTCATCTGAACCTCTTGTAACATTTTGTCGACGTTCGGATTCAATACATTCTTTATTGTTAATATTCTTTTTCTCTTGTTTCTTTCTTCCATCCATTTTCTACAATACAAAAATGAACGCTTTTTACTTAATTACAATAAAAAAAATCTCATTAGCAAAAGTTTACATACATTTATTGTAGCTCTGTTAACTCTTATCTGATTCTTTAACTGAACCATCTGTCAATTTTTGCTTCTATGTAACATCCCATCCTTTGGCTATATTTTGGCCTCGTTCACGTTCACAACCTAACTTGATTTGTATTTTGTAATTAGTAACCTTGTCCCAAAATATTAAAATATTAAAATTTTCTCTCAAAGCAAACTGAAGTTATCATCTGGAAACCATAAAATTTACAGATTTTGCCTAAATCAAGGACATTAACTCTGGAATGCACAGTCCAATCATGGTCAAAATCAAATTTGACCTGTATTTTATAAATAGAAATACTATCCCAAAATATTAAAACTTTCACTCCAACTAAACTGAAGATATCATCCGGGAACTGTAAGATTTACAGATTTTGTCTAAATCAAGGGCAATAACTCTGGAACGCAAAATCCGATCACTGTAAAAATCGAACTTGACCTGTATTGGTATCCAAAAATATTAAAAATTTCCCTCAAAGCAAACTGAAGTTATCATCCGGAAACCATAAAATTTACAGATTTTGCCTAAATCAAGGGCAATAACTCTGGAACGCAAAATCCGATCACGGTCAAAATCGAACTTAACCTGTATTTTATGAATAGAGACATTATCCTAAAATATTACTGTCCCTCAAAGCAAACTGAAGTTATCATCTTGAAATTATAAAATTTACAAATTTTGCCTGAATCAAGGGCAAAAAATCTGAACGCAAAACCCGATCACGGTCAAAATCGAACTTGACCTGCATTTAATATAGAAACATGATCCCAAAATATTTAAACTTTCCTTCAAAGCAATCTCAAGTTACCCGGCGGACGGACGGACGGAAAGACGAACGGACGGGAAGACGAACGGACGGACAGAAAGACGAACGGACGGGAAGACGGACGGACGGACAAGAGGAACCCTATATACCCCCACCTTTTAAGGCGGGGTATAAAAAAAAAAAACAAAACAAAAAACTGCAATTTACCCCTTTTGTTCTATTTCTAGTATTAGCGGCCCAGTCGTTGAGTCTTCAGTCGGACTAATCGAACACAATTTTGAAACTGGTGATGATTCAAGCCATGTATTGTTACAATTGGTCCGGTGGTTCAATGGAGGAGATTTTTGAAATTGTTGACGGACTGACGGACGGACATACGACGGATGCAAAGTGATTGCAAAAGTAGGCCTGGTAAGCTTCAAAATTGTTAAGTTCATTTAATTAAGCTCATTCAGGATTTCGTGGCTGACGGAAACAGTAGCCACTTCTTTAAATCGTCTTCGCAAGTCAAGGGTTGCAATCTGCTTCTCTTCTCTTCACGGAGATGAGAGGAGCAGATCGTTACAATCGGCTTGCGAAGGTGAATTTGAATATGAATCAAAGAATCTATTTGCAAACAAATGCAACAGATCAAAATATACATCAAGTACTTATGCAAATTTGTCAAATTTGTCTACAGTAGCGATTTTCAACATTTTCAAGCAATCAAATGAAATGACATAAATGACAGACATTTCATGCATGATAACATGGTTCAAGGTGGGGATTACACAGCATTTTTTATCTGTCAAATTCAATGGCAACAGTCAA
Organism: Modiolus philippinarum; assembly: GCA_002080025.1. Taxonomy (NCBI): domain Eukaryota; kingdom Metazoa; phylum Mollusca; class Bivalvia; order Mytilida; family Modiolidae; genus Modiolus; species Modiolus philippinarum. The sequence goes on from MJUU01007112.1 coordinate 294,802, forward strand.
CGAAAGATAACTCCGAATCTTTATCGCTCTTAAAAAAATTTGCTGTCGTAGCACAGTGAATACAATATTTTCTCGTCTAATTTTAAGATTTTGAAATTAGATACAGACGTCTAGAGTCAAGCGTGTACATGTATCTAAAAAGTTTATCGACGAGTAATAATTTCTTACAAAATCTAAAGAGGGAAAGTCTTAGGGTGATTTCAATACACGTGCTTCAATATAACTATCTGTTTGGTCGCGTTCATAAATTTAGTATTAAATCAAGTTCAAGTCGTTTCGACATGTTCATCTTGCTTGAACCAAATCGGAATCTTCCATCACTTTTACATAATTCTCAAAGAAGCTTATCAGATGGCGGAAGATTTACACTTTTGGTTCACATATGCATCTAGCATTACAGAAGAAATAAACTTTAAATTAAAAGATCTAAGTGAATGTAAAACAGAAAAACAAACCAAAAATTTGAAATGTCATATAAAAAATTCTGTTACAAATTATTATCATTCATTAATTATTGAAAAAATAAAACATCTAAAAGATTAAAATAAAAACTTTCATAATAAATTTTTCGAAATCAGGAAAAGCATGCCCGAATTTTACCTTTCACATCCCAAAAAGAGAGGCGAAAACTTATTACCAAATTCAATAAAATTTAAGGTTTACTCTAAAGAATCCTCTTATATAAAAGATATCAATTTTCAGTTCTTTATACCTGAAATAAACTCTTATATTATGGAGGTACAAATATGAAATAGACTCATATATTATGGAGATACAAAAATAACGGACCTTGAAAACGGACCTTTAATTTTGAAACTTGTTGAATAACAAATTATTTTAAAAAGTAAAACACACGAACTATCCACATATTTATTCTAATGTTGTTGCAGTTTTATAGGTGTTTAAAGCTAAATTTCAGTAGCATCGAAATTTTCATAATTTCAGGAACTGATCTTTGACCTTATTTAAAATAAAATGTGACCATAGCCAATAACTACGACATCGTCATTGCGACGCGCCAAGGTCTCCTCTTTCCAAAAATGTATAATGCAAGTGTGTGTTATTCCGTTAACCCAAATTCGGCCAAAATCGTCTCTCGGGCACCCTACTAATGATCACTAATACGAAATTTTGTTAAATGTTGTCAGTTGTCTATTTATACCCCCACTTGAAAAGTGTGGGGTATATAGTGATGGGGTTGTCCGTCCGTCCGTCCGACCGTCCGTCCGTCCGTCTTTCCGTCCGTCCGTTGCACCTGATGTTACTCATCTCTTATCCGCTACTCCTCTTGAACTACTGAATAAATTTTGATGAAACTTTAACACAGTCGTTATGACATAATGTAGATGTGCACCTCCTATTTTAGAATTTGATTTGATTGATTTTTGGGGTTTCCATAGCAAAACATCGACTAAGCCATTACATTACAAGGGGGTACCCATCACTTATTCGCTACTCCTCCTGAACCAGTGAATAGATTTTGATGAAACTTTAACACAGTCTTTATGACATAATGTAGATGTGCACCTCCTATTTCAGAATTTGATTTGATTTTTGGGGTTTCCCATAGCAAAACATGGACTTAGCCATTACATTACAAGGGGGTACCCATCTCTGATCCGCTACTCCTCCTGAACCAGTGTACAGATTTTCATGAAACTTTAACACAGTCTTTATGACATAATGTAGATGTGCACCTCCTATTTCAGAATTTGATTTGATTGATTTTTAGGGTTTCCCATAGCAAGACATGGACTAAGCCATTAGTAGTTGATATAGGAAAAAAGCCGCGGTTTTCAAAAAACGTTTTTTGAAAACAGCGGCTTTTTTCCCATATC